>PVIH01018944.1:0-36935 GCA_004025045.1 Sigmodon hispidus
TTATTGGGACCATGGGACTGTCTGCTGCCTGCCCAGGGAGGGGATGGGGAGTTGTGGTGAAGAAAAATGACCTGATGTGGAGGAAGGGGGAAGGACATTGAATAAGGATACATAGGGTTAGGGTTAGGGCTAGGGTTAGGGTTAGGGTTAGGGTTAGTATTTTTATGTGTAGCAAACTTATTTGCATTATCACCCTTGATAAGTCATGTTTATGATTTTTATCTTCTTTATAAATATTGTTAACTTTTCAGCATTTTAAATTCATTTTACTTTTTTGATAAATACAAAATAAATAAAGAAGAAAAAAAAATGTCTGGTGGAATTCTGCACTGGAACTATCTGTCCTTGGGCTTGTTTATAACAGTTTCAGTTTCTATGGGAGCCATAGGTCTATTTAGGTCATTTTTCTGGTCTTGATTTGATTTTGTTAAATGGTACCTGTCTAGAAAGCTATGCATTTCTTTTAAATTTTCCAGTTTAGTGGAGTATAGGTTTTTGAAGTATGACCTAACAATCCTCTGGATTTCCTGAGTTTCTGTTTGTCTGTTGTTATATCTCTCTTTTCTTTTCTGATTGCATTAATTTGGATTCTCTCTCTCTCTCTCTCTCTCTCTCTCTCTCTCTCTCTCTCTCTCTCTCTCTGCCTTTTGGTTAACTTGGATAAGAGTTTGTCTCTCTTCTGAACTTTCTCAAAAAACCAACTCTTTGGTTCATTGGGTTTTTTTTGTATTGTTTTATTTGTTTCAATTTTACTAATTTTAGCCCTGAGTTTGATTATGTTCTGCTTTCTTCTCCTTCTATGTGAGTTTGTTTCTAATTGTTCTAGAACTTTCAGATGTTCTGTTTAGTCTCTAGTATAATATTTCTCTAGGTTTCTCATATAGGCATCTAGTGCTATGAATTTTTGTCTTAGCACTGCTTTCATTGTGTCCCATAAGTTTAGGTATGCTATGGATTCATTTTTATTGAATTCAAGAAGTCTTTGATTTCTTTATTTGCTTCTTCCTTGACCTACAGGTGGTTCAATTGAGAGATGTTCAGTTTCCATGAATTTATAGGCTGTCTGTGATTTTTGTTGCCGTTGAACTTTAACGTTATTCCATAATGGTCTGATAGGATACAAGGAATTATTCCAAAATTTTGTATCTATTGATATTTGCTTTATAATCAAGAATGTGGTCAATTTTAGAGAAAGTTCCATAGGGTGCTGAGAAAAAGGTATATTCCTTTGTGATTGGGTAGAAAATTCTGTATATATCTACTAAGTCCATTTGGGTCATAACATCTGTTAGATCCCTTATTTCACTGTTGAGTTTCTGTCTGTTAGACCTATCCATTGGTGTAAGTGGGGTATTAAAGTCTACCAATATGAATTAATATAAAACTCAAGCTTTAGTAATGTTTCCTTTACATATGTAGGTACCCTTGTGCTTGTGGTATAAATGTTCAAGATTGAGACTTCATTTTGGGGGATTTCTCTTGGGATGAATAAGTAATGTCTGTCCTGGTCTCTTTTGGTTGATTTCAGTTTGAAGACTATTTTGTTAGCTATCTAGATAGATGGCTATAGAAGCATTTTTCTCAGATCCACTTGATTGGAAAGTATTTTCCCAAACCTTTATTTTGAGTCAGGGTCTGTCTTTTAAGTTAAGGTGTGTCTTTTATATGCAATCAGAATGATGGATTCCATTTTTGTATCCATCATATTAAGGTGTATATTTTAATAGATGAATTGAGTCCATTGATATTAATGGCCAGCGATTGTTATTTCCTGTTATTTTTGGTGATAGTGTGTGTGCTTTTCTACTTTGAGATTTTCTGCTGTGGAAATATCTATTGCTTGCAGTTTCATGGATGTATCTGGTTTTATTTGTTTGGTGTATTTCCTATAATGCTTTCTATTGGACAGTATTTATGAAAAGAATGTTTTGTGAAATATTTTCTTTTCTCAGTCTTTGGTGATTGATAGATAGATCTACTGGGTATAGTAGTTTTGACTGGGAAACATTTTCTTTTAGTGTCTGTATAACACCTGACCAGAACCTTCTAGTTTTCATTGACGAATCTGGTGTTATTCCGATGGAACTGCCTTTATAGGTAACTTGGCAGTCTAGGACTGCAGGTCTGTGGTTCTGGACCACCAGATGGATGTGGCTAGAAATATCATATTACAGATTACGTCCCACCATGGGCCGACCACCCACATAAAGTCTGAGAATGTTTAAAAAGTGGTTTTAGAGCAGACAAATGAAGCCAAAAGTGGCTTCCAAGTTGTATCTCTGAAGTGGGTCATCGTACAGAGACAACGGGGTATGTGGGCGTGAATTACAAAATGACCACAGGTTTGCTACAGGCAGCTTAAACTGCAACAAGACAGTTTCCTGAAGTCCCATAGAAACTCCAAGCTGCATATGATGTATTTAAGGTTTTTGTTTATATTAAACAAAAAGGAAACAGAGTCAAAGACTGTCTTTTAGTAGCTGCATATTCTCTGATTACTTTGTTAGCTAGGAGTGAGCAAACATGGTTTCTTTAAGAGAACTTTCCTTACTCAGCATTACTGGCAAAAACTGTGTGGCTCTTTAAGAGACACTGCAACCAAACACTTAAGTGGAGTGAGCAGCTAACAGCAGTGCTCTACTTGGTAGCACGTGGAACCTAAATTTCCTCAGAGTAGGAGTGGTACAATGTTCCATAATATTTAATACTATTCTAAAAATTGGTAAAATAAGTGTGGCTCCAGTGCATCTGCCATATTGAAAAGGGGGTGGAGTCAACAATAAAGGTAGCACTGTTTAGCATTTGAAAAGTTCTTCTGGTTGGAAAATAATTAATGATATGCAATAAAACCAGTTCAGATGGAGAAAACCTCTAAAGGAGTTACAATGTAATTAAAATTTACATAGGCTTCAGAGAGAAAAGAAAGAGGGTATGTAAAGCCCTTACAAAAGATAAATAGAGTTAAAAATTATAAATTTAATTAGCTATGTAAAGATAAAAATGCACAGAATCTGGATTATGGTTATTATTTTGTTTTCTTTTAATTTTTAGCAGTTAATGAGCTAACTTCAGAAAGAAAATTGATTGCAAAGGCTGCCAAGTAAAACAAACATATGTATTTTAAAATTGACTTTAAAATTTGTGTCTAAGGGTATACTGCCTTGGAAAAGAGATTCTGCTTTTGTTTTCACAGATGATGATAACCTGTGGTTTGCTTCCAAGCAAATTTGGTTTCATTAGCCAATACCACTTGAAAATTCTCAGATATGAGAAGATGGTCACATCAACTTCAAGGATACAGACTAAGATGATCCAGCCACAGGACCCTGAAAAGATTGCAAGCACCCCTTAATCATCAGAAAATACTAATGGAAATCTACTACCAAAATTTCCCTAATATTCTTTATAAATTTTTGTTTTCATTATGAATGGTTAATGGTCATAGTTAATCTCTTTCTAAAAAGACTGGATATAATATAGGAATGCTTAAAAAGATAAATTATTGAATATACTTTAATTAAAACATCAGCTGTTAACCTCAAAATATTTTATGTTGATATGGATTTTGGTTTATTAATACAAATTTAAGGTCAATTTTGTTATGGTGTATGCATTTTTCTACTTTAGTTTAAGATATGGTTATGTAACTCACTTAAAATTGTAGCATGCAATTAAGAAGGGGAACACTCCTCCATTGTTGGTGGGAGTGTAAGCTTGTTCAGCCAATTTGGAATGCAATATGGCAGTTTCTCAGAAAATTGAGAAACATTTTCCCCAAAGACCCAGCAATACCACTTCTGGGTGTATACCCTAAAGAGGCACAGTCACACTCCAAAGGTATTAGCTTAACTATGTTCATAGAAGTATTATTTGTAATAGCAAGAACCTGGAAACAACCTAGATGTCCCTCTACTGAAGAATGGATTAACAAACTGTGGTACATCTACACAATGGAATGCTACTCAGCAGTAAGAAAAATGATATCCTAAAATTCGCAGGCAAATGGATGGATTTGGAGAATATTCTCCTGAGCGAGGTATCACAAACTCAGAAAGATACGCAAGAGATGTACTCCTCACTCATTAGTAGTCTCTAAACAAACAAACAAGAAAAAAAGCCAAGCATACCCAAGCTGCAATCCACAACCACTGAACAGTTTTGGATCAGAAACACCCTGGACTGACCCTTCAGATCCCACTCCAACTATTGGAACATCTGACTCACTCTTGAAGGAGTGGGGAAAAAATTGGATTTGCCAGGAGTGGAGACTGATATAAGCATTATTGGGTCAGTGGGACCATAAGACTGCCTGCACCCTGCCCAGGGAGGGGATGGGGAGTTGTGGAGAAGAAAAAATGACCTGATGTGGCGGGAGGGGGAAGAGACCTTGAATGGGGATATACAGGGATGGCAAAAAAAAATTCAGAGGGAAAGCTGAACACAAAGTAAATATATGTGTAGCAATCTTATTTGCATTATCACCCTTGATAAGTCATGCTTATGATTTTTATCTTCTTTATACTTATTGTTAGCTTATCAGCATTTTAAATTCATTTTACCTTCTTTCTTGATAAATGCAAGATAAATAAATAAATAAATAAAAGAAATGCAGATTAATAGTTATCTATAATAATCAAACTTATAGTTTTGTTAGTTATATTCTTTAGGTATACAAAATATGTTTCAGTTAGATAGGTAGCCTTCAAACACTTAATAGACCTACAGAATATGGCATTTAAAATATTTTAAGAACTTAGACTTTTCTGGACAGTGATGCAGGTAGGCTCCTGGTGGCACAAATCTACTTAAAAACATAACAGGCATTAAAGAATCTTCATAGGGAATATACTTTGTTTGTGACAATGATTAGCCACTGGACAAGAAAAAGTTTTCGTATTGACTGTTTGACAGTATGCTATATAAATAAGACATGCAGGTTCCATAGGAAAGTAACTTCTGAACATTGGCAGAACAAGCTGAGATGGTACTTCATGTTCATGCTTTGAAGAGAATATTGCCAGACATTTTTCAGGAAACAAGAAGAAGCTACTAATGAACTATGCCAGAATGGGCATAACAGTTCTTCAGATTTCTTGCTTCACTGAAAGATATGCCAGAAACTCTAGGCCTGTAGGCTGAAGATGGATGTCCCTACAATAAAAAGGACCTTTGGGTGACTGTCCAGGCAGACAGGTGTCATCTCTGTCATTTCTACATTTTGGAATTTGCTTGCCTTTCTTGTTTATTCAGGTAATATTATATCCTTCTATGGTGTTTGATATAGTTGAAGATTAGACATTTATAGATATAGTTTTTCTTAGTTATTTTATTTTTTTCCTTTTTTATTTATTTTCTATTTATCAAGAAAAACAGTAAATTGAATTTAAAATGTTGATAATTTAACAATAACTATAAAGAAAATAAAAACTATAAGCATGACTTATAAAGGGTGATAATACAAATAATTTGCTACACATAAAATTACTTTATGTTCAGCTTTCCCTCTGAATTTTTTTTTCTATCCCTGTATATCCTTATTCAAGGTCCCTTCCCACTCCTGCCACATCAGGTCATTCTTTCTTCTCCACAACTCCCCATCCCCTTCCTGGGCAGGCAGCAGACAGTCCCATGGTTCCATTGATCCAATAATGCTTAGTTCAGTCTCCACTCCTGGCAAATCCAGTTTTGTACCCCCTCCCTCAAGAGTGAGTCAAGTGTTCCTCTAGGTGCAGTGGGATCCAAAGGGTCAGTCCAGGGTGTTTCTGATCCCAAGCTGTTCAGGGGTTGTGGTTTGCAGCTCGGGCATGCTTTGTTTTTTTTTCTTGTTTGTTTGTTTAGAGACAACTAATGAGTGAGTACATCCCCTGCTTATCTTTCTGAGGTTGTGATACCTCGCTCAGGAGGATATTCTCCAAATCCATCCACTTGTCTGCAAATTTTAGGATATCATTTTTTCTTACTGCTGAGTAGTATTCCATTGTGTAGATGTGCCACAGTTTGGAAATCCATTCTTCAGTTGAGGGACATCTAGGTTGTTTCCAGGTTCTTGCTATTACAAATAATGCTGCTTTGAACATAGATGAGCTAATAACTTTGGAGTGTGACTGTGCATCTTTAGGGTATACACCCAGAAGTGGTATTACCAGGTCCTTGGGGAGATTGATTCTCAATTTTCTGAGAAACTGCCATATTGCATTCCAATGTGGCTGAACAAGCTTACACTCCCACCAACAATGGATCAGTGTTCCCCTTCATCTGCATCCTCTCCTACATGGGCTATCATCTGTGCCTTTTATCTTAGCCAGTCTAACAGGTTTTAGGTGGTATCTCAAAGTTGTTTTGATTTGCATTTCTCTGATGGCTAAAGATGATGAGCACTTTTTCAGGTGCCTTTCAGCCATTCGTAGTTCCTCTGCTGAGAATTCCCTTTTTAGATCTGCAACAGAAGGATGGCTTCTGTTGTTGTATCCATCTTGTTAGTGTGTGACATTTTATAGGAGAGTTGAGTCCATTGATATTAAGGGAAATTAGTGACCATTGATTGATATTTCCTACCATTTTTTGTGATAAATTGTTTCTGTTTTCTTTCTCTGGAGTATTCTTCTGTGGAATTATTGATTGTGATTTCGTGGATGTATATGGGGTCTTTAAATTGGACTTTTCCCTCTAATACTCTCTGTAGTGCTGGATTGGTAGGCAGATATTCTTTCAGTCTGACTTTGTCATGAAATATCTTTTTTACTCCATCTATAGTGATTGATAATTTTGCAGGGTATAGTATTCTAGTTTGGCAGCCATGCTCTTTTAGCATCTGTATAACTTCTGACCAAGCCCTTCTAGCTTTCATCGTTTCCATTGAATAGTCAGGCATTATTCTGATAGCTCTGGCTTTATATGTAAGTTGGCCCTTCTCTTTTGCAGCTCTTAATTTTTTTTCTTTGTTCTGTATGTTTTGTGACTTGATTATAATGTGGCGCGCTGACTTTGTTGGGGGGTCATATCTATTTGGTGTTCTGTAAACTTCTTTTATCTTTATAGGCATTTCCTTCTTCAAGTCAGGAAAGTTTTCTTCTATGATTTTATTGAAAACATTATCTGTGCCTTTGAGCTGGTATTCTTCTCCTTCTTCTATTCCTATTATTCCCAAATTAGGTCTTTTCATGGTGTCCCAGATTTCCTGAACATTTTGCGTTATGGCTTTTTTAGTTTTACTGTTTTCTTTGACTGGATATATCTATTTGAGCTACTGAGTCTTCCACTTCAGAGATTCTATCTTCCATCTCTTGAACTCTGTTTGTTATGCTTGTATCTGTGGACCCAGCTCTTTTCTTCAGATTTTCTATTTCCATCTTTGCCTCATTTTCTGCCTTTTTTATTGCTTCTATTTCAGCTTTTAGTTCCTGGCATGTTTCTTTCATAGATTTGTTCATCTCTTCCAATTTTTTGTTTGTATTTTCTTCTATTTCTTTAAGGCTGTTTTTCATATCTTCTTTGAGAGTTTTGATGATCATCAAAAAGGAATTTTTGGTGTTGCTTTCTTCTGTTTCCTCTTCATTGCTCAGTTCATGTCTTGTATTTGTAGAATCGCCACTTTCTTCTGGAGTTACCTTGTTGTTCTTTATATTATTATGTAAGTTTTTGCACTGGCGTTTGCCCATGACTTTAGTGGTTCCCAATTTGGTGGCTCCTGGGCAGTTGTGGCACTCAGGCTTGTTTGTCTCCTGTGATCTCTGAGGAAAAGTTCTACTCAATCACTACTTCTGCACTATGCAGGGGACTAAATTTCAAGTCTTCAATCTTTCTCTGTTTGACCAATTGGAGGCCAGATGGCGGCCCTGCAATTTTCCTCAGCAGTAGCTGGGGGGACCATGACAGGCAGAGTTTATCTCTGCCTGCTTCAGAGTGTGCTGGGACATGCTCTGCAGACAGTACCCTGTCCTAGAACCGGAACCGGAACCGACGGGAGCCTACAGGAGCTCAACTCTCCTCTCCCTGGCAGGGATACAGGTGCTGGGGCCTGCTGACCCCTCCTTACCTCTGGGCGGGGTCTGAGTCTGTCCTTCAGGGTCCCCAGTCCTTTATCTGTTTTCTCAGTTGGAGGTGGGTAGCCATGCAAATTCCCTCAACAGCAGCTGGGGGGGACCTTGACAGGGAGAGTTTATCTCCGCCTGCTCCAGAGTGTGCTGGGACACGCTCTGCAGACAGCACCCTGTCCTCTTAGTTATTTGAAAAGGTATATTAGATATGAAACTTTAGACTCACAAAGATAAAGAAGATGATAATATATTTTCTTTAATTTTGTTAAATATAAACAGACTAGTTTGTAGTTTTTTTTTTTTTTTAATTTTCTCCTGATTGACCTAGAGTGCAGGCATATAATTTGCTAGTGCTTGCTCTCAGTCTAACTCATCTTGTTCAGCTGTGTGGCTCCATAACTTTTCTCATAGCTGCATTTCAGTTTTTTTTCCTCTGTGTCTTCTGCTGTCTCCTCATCATGTCTGTAGTGCATCTCTCTGGCAGTTCTCTGGCATCTGAGTCTGGTGTCTGTGTCTGGCATCTGTGTGGGCTCTGTGTCTGCATCTGCTCTGAGATGATCTTGAGTTTTCATAGCCTGGTAGCCCTGCCCACACTACCTGTTTGCCTTTAGCCAATCAGCTTTTTATTAAACCCATAGCCAGGACAAATATTACATTACCAATATAATCCTACTTCATTCCCCCTTTTTCTCTGTTTAAAACAAGAAGAACCTAAAATTGAATATCTTTTTTATCCCATTATCTATAACAAATTATACCCAACATTGTCAAGAAACACAAACATCCATAATACATTTTTTGGGGAATGTGGGAATAGTTCTCTAGGCTACTTCCTGCTACATGGTAGCATTGGTAACCCCATTGGGATCTAAAGAAAAATTTAGGATTTTTGACAAGTCTATAGTTAAATAGTCTTTAAGGCTAGGCCATCTCAGCCAGTGTTCTTGTAATAGTTTTGAATGCAGAACTCAGAGGAAACAACAGAGGTGCTCTGACATTCTGAATCATCTGAGCCATCCATTTCTATTGGAGACTATTTAAGGTGTTTTCCTCGATCAAACTTTATTTTTTTTAACTAGAAATAAAAGAAAACCTCTTCTCCAAAATAGCATATCTTTGGATTTAAATTCTAATGACAACTCATTTACCAAATATATAGGTGGGATTATTGCAATAGTACTTATATTCAAATGGCTTTTAGTAGCTTCTACTACTTCCTTTATAGTCTAAAAACTTAAAGGCAATAACATACAGTATCCATACACTTTATTTTCCATTTTTACATAGTTTATTACTATTTCTTTGTGCTCACTTATTTCTTTTTTAAGGACTTTCTTTATCCTGTTTTCCTTTTTTGTTTTCTCTCACAAGCCTACATATATTTTAACCTTACCCTAAACCATTTATAGGGTTTTTTTTAATCTATCTTTACTATAATCTCTTATATCTTATCTTTTCTGTTTCTGACCACTCCTTTAGTTGCTAAGGTGGCTGACCCATCCAGCTCTATTTCTTTCTATTTCTACACACTTTTAATCTTCCACCCACTTTCCTCTATTTCTTTGCTTCTGTACCCACCTTTAATCTGCCAGGTTTTGGTTTAAGGATTATTGGCTTCACTAGAGTGGCTAACTCCACTCAGCACTCTTTATTATTTTCTGTTATATCTACACCTTTAATCCTCCACCCAGTTTCCTCTATTTCTGACCACACCCTTACTCAGCTAAGGATTAAAGGTGTGTGGCTTAGGATTAAAGGCTCTACTAGATATTGTAACTGTAATTATTGCTTGATAGCTGTATTTTAAATATATAATCTTGCTATATTGAAATTGAAACCTTCCTTTTTGATTAGACAGAAAACAAGAAGTGATATAGAAGTGTCTTTCTGTATGCTGTGAAATAAAGGAATGTTTTGACAATGGCAGGCACCATAGAAGTAGGTGAGTTAAATTGGAGAACAGGTAGGAGAAGGAAAGCAGAGTCAAGGGAGAAATGATCCAGCCACCCATGATGCAAGACGTAATGAGATAGGTAAACCATGGGCCACGTGGCCGGACAGATTAATTAAAATGGGTTGAATTAAGGTGAAAGAACTAGCTAGCAATATGCCTGAAACATAGATCAAGCAGGATAAAATTAATAGACACATCTGTGTGTTTCTTTGGGACTTTGGAATTGCTGTTCTAGATAATGGCAGTGGGCAAAACCAGATTGTGGAGCTAGATAGTCAACAACTAGTCAAGCCAGAAACCTCTTATTACACAGGAATTTTCTCATGCTGCCCTGCATTTAGGGCATAGATGTGTTGTGGTGAGGTTCCAAGAGCTGTGTCCCAGGACCAGGGTTGTGAAGACTGGGATTTCTTCCTGGACTGGTTGCAGTGTCAGTCACCTCTTAGTTTGATGGGTGCACAAATTCTGTTGGTTTCTGGTTGCCATATGATAGGGTGGGCTGGTGGATGATTCAAGGTTTGTAACTGGGAGTTTTCAGCAAACTGAGTTTTACTGGGGCTTCTAGCCTGCAGGGATTTTTTTCTACTGGCATGGACATAGGGCATATATAAGTGGAGGTGGGTTTCTAAGGGCTGTTTCTTTGAGCCAGTTTCTTGGAAACTGGGATCTCTACCTGGGCTGGGTAAGGTCACTCACTTCTAAGTCTGATAGATGTAAGGGGTCTTTTTACTTTTTAATATTTTAGAATTTTGTACATACATATAATGTATTCTTATTAAGCCTACCCTACTCTTTCCATTCCAGTTTCTCCCCTATCGTTTCAATAAAAATTACCTCCTAATTAGTGATGGTAAATTTGCTCTTAAGACACCAGTATACCAATAGATTAGTGCATCTCTCAGCTTTCATCAGAGAAGCTTCTTTATAATTTAGATGGGGATTAACTCAGATACCTATAGTAAGTCAATGTTCAGAGAATAACAGATTATAGAGTGTTTAGCCCTAAAAAGAATATCTGTGTCTTTGGTTAACCCTATCCTAATTCACAGGTATGATCCTCATAAATTATTATGGAAGAAGGGAAAGAAAGACTGTGAGAGTCAGAGAAAGTATATGACTATAGCAAAATAACATTTTTTGTTCTTATTTTTAGAAATAGGACAATTGCTCTTACTATTTTAGTATTATATTTTATATTATATTTAGTATTATATTTTACATTAAAATATAAGAATATACTTTGACTGAATTTTCTCCCAACTCTCCAAGGTTTCACCCCACCTCTGTGAGGCAATTCTGAATACTTTTTTGTATGTATACATATGGTTTCATGGATGACCACTTTGCATTGAATATGCAAGTAGGGGACTAATCCCTAATAACCAATAAAGGGGATTAAGAAACTAGTTCTTCCTCTCTTAGTAGTCTTAGATCTATGTCTAGGTGTTTCAGAGTCTCCTAAAATAAATTGTGGTTAGCTTTGTTACATGGTCCAAAAAAGACAATATTCAAAGTATCTTTGCTATTAAGCAACCATATTTTCTCCTAATAGCACCCCCTTCTCTGTGACAAATTTGTTCTAGATCTTCAGTGTTGAAACTAAAAATGCAATACATATGAATTAACATATATATGCCTATATTGCATATTTATATTGTATGCAAACATGCATGTACATACATCTCTAAAAATACTTCTATGTAACTACCATTATGTATATCAATATCTATCTATGTATAAATACTTCCATATATATATATTGATTGATTGTTATGTGATACGTTAATGTTTAATTTAAAAACTATGCACAATAAATACTAACATAAAAAATAAAGTATGGTAAAAGGTAATAGTTGTTTTAATTTGCTATAATAAATTTTACATAAATAATTTTTTTCTCTCTAGATCTTTTTATTTTAAAATTTTATTTTTTGTATTCATCCTTGTGATATAAGGATATATAAGGATAGAAAATGTGATTTTATTCATAATAAAAAATAAAAAAGAGGCTAGCCTGAAAAAAAAAGAAAAATGTAATGCTAATACATCAAGATGAATTGTGGATATATTGCATATTTAATAAAGTCTGAATATTAGAGAGAGAGTACACAGTCAGATCCTAGGCATATAGCTCAGGAAATTCTTGATCCTTGAGTAGAAGGATAAACAGCTGAAATTCAACAGCACATGTCTTTAATCCCAGCACAGGGAAAGACCTACACCCTTGATCCCATAACTGCAGAGACAGAACTTCCTCTGTTTCTGGGGGTTCAAGGCTAGCTATACAATAGAGTAGTACATACCTTTAATTCTAACCTGGATAGGATAGGGTATATTAGGGCTATAGAAATTCAGCAGAGGCAGAAGCACCTGGCAGAAACAACCAGGAGGGAGGCTAAGGAAGTTGCAAGACAGCTGGGTGAAAATTGACTGTGGTGCTTTCTCTTTCTGATATTTCAGCCTTCCCCCAATATTTGGCTCAGAGTCTTTTTTCTCTTACATCCCAAATTCATGCAACTACAATGAATAAAACTTATTAAACTTTTATGAAAAGACTATTTAAAAATATACACTTTCTTCAACAGATGGCTATCAAATAACAAATATGGCAACATTATGTCTAGCATGGATAACATGGATTTAAGGTTGATTCACAACCTACACAACATAGAACAGAATGGCTTGAAGTTTAATCAGTTAACTTAGAATATACAATGTAAAACCTCTTGTAAGGGACTTTTTAAAAAAATGTTAATTAATAACAATTATTTATGAAATTATATATATCTCAAATATTTTCTAGTTCTCTCCTAGCTGTAGACAGAGAGGAAGAAACTGACTTTAACATTGGACTCTCTTACTTCCTCTAGTTTGTTTTTTAATACTGCTTACCAATATTACTCTAAATTTTAAAATTTCAAGAATTAATTAATTAGTTCTCAGTTTCTGTGAATTCAGATTCTTTGAACAATTTAACAGTTTCTTCTGTAAGGGTAAGATAAAGTTATCCAACATGATTGGGTTTTCTTCTAAGATTATGACTTTGTTGTATATTTTGTTTGTGTTCTGACAAATATTGCTTGCCCGGAGATCAGAAGACAAGCTAGCAGCTACTTAACTACACAGGCAAGGCCATGGTGTCACACAACTTTAATCCCAGTGCTTGAGGAAACAGGATGATCAGGCCTTCAAGGCTATTCTGGGCTACACAAGATTGAAGGAGTCTAAAAGAGAAACAGTTAGGTAGTGATTGCTCACACCTTTGATCCTAGCACTTTGTATCTTGTGTTTAATCGTAGTACTTGGCAGGTTCAAAGATTTAAACCTAGTACAATCTGGAAGTGAAAATAGAAATATAAGATGGGTAGAGACAGAATATCAGCCCCCATTTGTTCAGAGAATACAAATAAATAAGAAGTTTCTATTGACTGTTGCTTTGCTTCTCTGATCTTTCACATTTCACTCTAAATATCTGACTCTGAGTTTTTACTGAAACTACTAAGAATCACACATCTAACCAGTATGAAGAATGAAATACCAATAGCACAAAGAATTCGTGATAGTTACTTTAAGGACCTTGGAGGGTATCACCATAAATAACTCAGGTTCTTTCATTCTAGGTGTCATCCAGACACCACCCAGAACTCCTTATTGTGTGAATATTTACATAGAACAGCTCACAATAAAACAATTTATTTCTTAAAATTAAAAAGTAAAAAAAAATTTAAGAAAGATGGGCAATATCAATTTGCAGGGTGAATAGCAAGAGGTAAGAAAGGCACCAAGTTTAACATGAAAGAAGATGAAAGCAGAGATCAAAAATAAAAATTTCTTACAATCTTGCTAATAAAAATTCCAAAATCTAGAAATAAAGCCAAAAAATGTACAATGTAGATGACCCATAAAAGTTAGCAACTCTCTTATCCAAGACTTTTCCCTCCTTTCAACTACTTTCTACTTCAGAGATCTTGTCTTAATATTCCACCATCTCTAACATTATCAGCAGTGTTTACCAGTACCCACAGGTTCTAGATTGAGTTCTTTGTTTTGGGACACATGAACTCAAAAATCACAGTCAGGTTGCTTTGGATACCAACCCACATCTACTATATCAACATATAAAACCAACATGTGAGTATGCAATCAAGTTTATACTAAGTCTTTACCATAGTCTACTGGCTGAAAATAGTTCTCTGAGTAGCAAAGATTTGTTTCTCTTGTTATATTAAGAGGTTTCAATATATATGTAAGATTGTTTTTATACTTTAGTGTTTCTTTTATTTATGAACATATATATATCAATGTTGAATCACACAATCATTGAAAATTTGGAAGATAGCATTAAAATGTAATATTAGCAAACACCAAGTCTTTTATAAATGACTCAGAGACAAAAATATTAAGGAAATGAAAATAGTGTGTTCTCTATTTTATTGCTTTAAGAAACAGTGAAGTGATGATTTGTATGATAAACTGTAGTTAATTTTTATAAAAATAAACACATAATTGAATATTGCATCAAAGCTTACCACTTAAAATATTGTGGGAAGTCTTTTTTTCCTAAGAATTTTTCAGGTAGATTTTTTTACAAATATAATTGTTAAGTGTTTATGCTTAAAGTATAGAACAAATGGCTGAGGTGCCAATTTAACATATCATTGTGTACCTAGCTACCAGGTTTCCTAAAAATCTCTCAGACCCTAGGGTTTTGGCACCAAATGAAAATAAAAAAAAGAAACAAAAGGAAAAGACAAGACTACTAGATATGGTAAAAGACAAAGTTTATTATAGATATGAGGAGAGCATAGCCAGAGACAGGGACATCTAGGGAAGTTGTGAATGGACCTGACCCTGAGTCATGTAAGGAGAAAAAGGAGAGAAGGTGAGATGGGTAGCCAAAAGGGCTAGATTATGTAAAAAAGCATCTGAGGGTAGAATAACGCACCCCATGGGGCTGGAAATCTTTAGGATAGAAATTAGATCTGCGAGCCAGGTGGTCCCTGTAAGAGGTAGGGATTGAGTGATGCAGGGAGAATCAGGTTGCCAGGTCTTCTTTGATATGTTAAATAGGCTCCTAGCTGTTCATTCTCGGTTTGACACATAACATTAATGAGATACAAATAAAAATTAAATTATAAAATTTATAGGTAAATATATGCATTTGGAGACAAATATTTTGAGATAATTCCAATCCAAAAAGTTAAACAAATTGTTTTCTCTTATTTGTGTGTGCTTGCTTCAGATGTTTATGTTTTATTCTTTCAAAGAGTGTAGAGAGAAAACAGTAGTATAATGGTTTGACAGTAGTTAATAAAATAAGAATATAATTGATGTCAGGGCATGGGAGAATAGAGGAAGGAATAAAAAGAGTGATAAATAACATTACAGTTCTTTGAAAAGGTCATAAGAAAAATTCCTCACTACTGTAGAAACTTCCTCAATATGTATACATACATATAAAAAATAATTATACTGCAATAAGTGTCTCTACTAGACACTACAAGGTAACTAATAAAAAAGCCTAATGCCAGGAATCGGTCACCTGTTTTGAAATTCTTGGACAATGAGATCCCCAAATATTATAGACTATTGTCAGTTCTATCAGCTACCCTCCAAAACATGAAGGTAAGTCTCTATTGGTAAAGATACCACATATTAATACATGGAACATAGCAATGGAAAGCTGGTACTGACCTGTAAGCTTCATCCTTACTGGTTAGCTTTCATAGTGCTACAAGACCTTATATGTAATACTGGAAAAAAAAATCATTATTCTTATTCAGATGTATTCCCTGTAAGCTATAGAAACAACCAGCATGGTGCAATAGCTGTCCAAATATTATGGAAATAAACTGTTACTTGCCGATGAAAATTAAATCCCACTCCATAAGACAACTAGCACTATTATTGGTTCAAGAACCTATGTCTAGACAGGACATGGTCCCTAGTAGAGAACCTATTATAAATATATTGTTAAATGGATACAGCAATTAGTTGACGCCTAATGATTTACATTATACCCATAGATTAATACTTCTCTCTACCCTCATCAAAGAAGCTTCTGTTTGCAAGAAATAAGCCTTAATACAAAGACCTAAAATTGTCTAAAGTGCAGAAAACATGTGAATGCAAATTAGTTAGCTATAAATGGAACATACATATCATAGTTCTTCCCCTTAAGGCTTTGGAATCCTTGGGGAAGAATAGTCAGGAAGACTGTAAGAAGCAGTGAAGGAAAGCAAGAGAACTATGTCCTCTGGAGACAACAGAGGAACTATAGTATGGACTCATAGAGAATTTGATATTATTAATCAGCTCCATGAAAAACAAACTAAAACAAATCCCAGAATGGAAAGAAGACCTGGACATGAAATTTTACTTGTAGCCAAAGAACTATTGTCTACTGATTTCTGCTGGAAGGAGAGTTAGTATTCTTTAACAGTGGTATCCCTGGTAATTAAATGTGCCCCATTAAAAGACCAATTAAATGTGCCCCATTAAAAGACCAAGCATCTAGTATTTTATGGTCAATACAAATTGGGCATGATGGGTTAAAAAATAAAGAGACAAAGTCGAATGGATAAAGAAGGAAGGTGAATATTGGAGGAGTTGGAGAAAGGGATAATATGATAAAAATACTTACAAAACTCTTAAAGAATTAACTTGAAAACAAGTAAGAAAATTTTCTCATTATCATTGTATTTTTATGTTCCCATATCCTTTTCATTCGAAGGACAAATGGAGTCTGACATGAAATTTTCAATTCATGGTCTTTTAATCATGTTCAAAAATAAATTCTGTGTATATTTATTCTCCCAGAATGCTAAAAATCACTCTTTAAGCTTGCTTCAACAATATCTGTAATTTTTCAGTCAACTGATTTTATACATGCTTAATTAAAATAAAATTGCTCATTGACATCCAATCTTTCAGACTGATAGCAATAAGGTAAAAATCATTATATTTTTCTTAGTAAAATGCTACTGTTTTTCTTTTCATTAAGGTTACTGAGTATTTATTTCAAAATGAAATCTTTGTAATATAATATTGCTGACTTATGTTGCACTTTAGATGCACAGTTTCTTACAATGCATGATATATTAGATGGATTAGAGCGATAATAAGAAACAAGTAGGAAATACATTTCCTGTAATTCAGTCTTCCTTTGTATTTCTCATATTAATATTCTCAAAACCATAAATAACTCACAGAATGATTGAAATTTTTAATTTAACTAATACATAACATTGATCTGAAAAGTATAGAGCAAACAGTATAACTGAAAGCAGTTACAAAAATTTGTGATGTTATAAGTAGCAATGGAATTTATAGTAGAATCAAAGGAGCAATGCATTCAGCAAAAATTATAATGGAAATAGACTAATAAACATCTTAACAAAAGAAAGTTTGTTTGTTTGTTCAGGGAAAGTTGTGTTAAAAATGTAAAACAAGATATTGTGATGAGTTTAATATTTTAAGGGAGCATAGTAATATTATTTTATTTAATGCTGAAACTTACATATTTGTATATTTAATTATTGATTAATATGCATATCCATGTAGATATTATTGTAAAAGATTATAATAACAATGTGTAACTTCTCTAATACTATGACACACTGTCAAGATAGTCATTTTTTATCCATGTATCCCTTTGTTCATACTCCCTTCCTAATTCCTCCCCTCCCAGTTACTCTCTCTTTTCTCCCAAGGTCCCAAGGTCCAAAGGTAGCTTAGTTCAGCATGCACTCCAGGCAGATCTGCTTTTCTCACCATGGTGTTACTATTACTATAGCTCTATAGTAGAGCTTGAATTCAGGGATCTTGAAGCCTCCAGAAATTGCTTTACTGTGCAAGATTGTTTTAGCTATCCTGAGTATTTTGGTTTTCTATATGAAATTCTATATTGTCCTTTACATGTCTGTGAAAAAATGTTTTTAAATTCTGATGGGGATTGCACTGAATTTGTAGATTGCTTTTGGTTAGATATTTATTTTTACTATGTTAATCTCACCTGTTTAACATCATGGAAGATCTTTTCATTTTCTGATATCTGCTGCAATTTCTTCAAAAACTTAAAGTTCTTGTAATACAGGTCTTTCAATAGTGTGGTTAGAATTACCTCAAAATATTGTAAACTATTTGAGTTTTGTAAATGATGTTTCCCTGATTTCTGTCTTAGACTGTTTATCATCTGTATATATGAAAGCTACTGATTTTTCTCCTTTTGACAACATAAAAAGGATTTTTTATGAATACAGTCATATTTTTTTCATGTATCCTCTTATTCAAACTCCCTTCCCCCTCCGACACTTCCCAGTCACTCTCTCTTCTCCCTATCACTTTATCTACTCACCAGCAAGGGCAGGAGATCCCAGGTCCCAAGGTGGCTTACTTCAACTTCCCCTCCAGGCTTTAAGTTAATTTTATTTCTCTCCACATTACTTAAGGTAATTATCTAAGCTTTAGATGTACCCAGGTAAAATTTTTGGTTTTACTTACACATACCATTTTATCAACTGATAATAGTTAAAGTTTGACATTTTTTAATCCCCTTGATCTCCTTCTGTTGTCTTATTGCTCTTGCTTGAATTTGAAGTATTATATTGCTTGAATATATAATACTTGCTTCAAGTATAATATTGAATAGACATGGAAAGGGAGGACAGCCTTGTCTCATTCTTGATTATAGTGATTACTTTTGTTTTCTCTCCATTTAATTTAATGTGGCTTTTGGCTTACTATATATTGCTTTCTTATGCTTTGGTATGTTCCTTTCATCCTGATTTCTTCAAGAGCTTTATCATGAAGGGGTGTTGGATTTTCTCACAGGAATGTTTAGCATCTAATGGGATCATCATGTGGATCTTTTCTTTCATTATATTTTGTTTATATGTTGGATGACATTGACAAATTTTTGTACATTGAAACATCCCTGTATCTCTAGGATGAAGCCTACTTGATCATTTTGAATGATTTTTAATGTATTCTTAAATTTATTTTGACAGGATTTTATTATTTTTGGATCAATATTCATGAAGAACATTGTTCTATAATTCACTTTGCTGCATATTTGTGTGGGTTAGATATCAAGGTAACTATCACCTCATAAAAAATCTTAATGTTTATTCTGTTTTAATTATGTGCCATAATTTGAGAAGTATTGGTATTAGCTTGTCTTTGAATTTTCATAGAATTCTGCACTATTACCTTCTGGTTTTGGGCTTTCCATGGGTATTATCATTTTATTTATACTCTTTCTCTGGTCTTGATTTAATTTTGGTATGTGACGCCTGTCAAGAAAATACTCCATTTCTTTTTAATGTTTTAATTTTTCAATTTTCTGTAGTATTGATTTTTGATGTATGATCTGCTGATTATGTGGATTTCCTCACTGTCTGTTGTTATTTTTCCCTTTTCATTTCTGATTTTTGCTAATTTGAACATTCATTTTTCTGCTTTTTAGTTAGTTTGGATAAAGGTATGTCTCTGGTGATTTACTGCTTATTTAGTAAAAAATAGTCTAAAATATCAGATATCAAAGATATCCACAGAGCCAAGCCATGCAGGCCAGAAAGTGGAGAACCAGGCCTTTAATATCAATACTCAGGAGGTAGATATTATCTGAATTTCTGTGGGATCACAGCCAAACAGCATCAGGCAGGTGTGGTACATACCTTTAATCCAAACACTAGGAAAGTTGAACCAGGAATCAAAATAGCTAGGCAGGGAAAGCAAGATAAATAAAGAAAAGGTAAAAGTTCGTTCCTTTGCCTATAATCTATTTTGGCTGAGAAGTCAGAGGTTTGGAGTCTGAGAACTCATAGAGACAAGACATCCTTTTCAATCCAAGGAGTTGGCTAGGTGAGAAATGGCTATGGCTTGTTTCTCTGGTATATCACCCTTTTTTCAATAGCTGGCTCTGGTTTTGTCTTAATAATACCAAATAGAATTCATGTAATTTTTGTCTATCTTGTTGATTTTCTCAAAGGTCCAACTGTTTTTCATTGTTTCCTTGAATTGTTCTTTTTGTTTCTGTTTTATTGATTTCATCCATCAGTTTAATTATTTTATGCCATCTATTTTTCTTGGGTAAGGTGACTTTATTTTGTTGTAGAGATTTCAGGTGTGCTGTTAAGTCTCTTCTGTGAGATTTCTCCAAATTCTTTTTTTTAATTTTATTTTTTTATTTTTAGAAAATAAGTCCTTTCTTCATGGATCCCCTTGCTCTCTATCCCTTTCCATTCCCAATCCCTCCCTGTCTGCCTATAGCCTCCCTCCTCCCCATTCCTCATCCAATCCCCCAAAGGGGCAAGAAGTCCCAAGGTAGATCAAATCAGCATTCACTCCAGGCATGGCTGATTTCCTCATCATAATATCATGTCTGGGGTAGGTGTTCCTCAGGGGAGAGTGGGCTCCAAAATGCAAGTCCACACATAGAAACACAATCTGATCTGTCCCTTCGAGACTGCACATACTGCTCATGTCAGTGGATAGCTGCCTATTCCTTTTCTTGAAAGTTCCTGAGTGGCTCTTCTTATTTCAGTGAGCTCTCCAGAACTCCAGCCAGTTAATTCTGTGGGAATTTTTTTTTCAGAAGCCCTATCCCCTTGCTCATATAGACACTTCTCCCCTGTTCTCAGTTAGACCAGGCACTCAGGCCAGTGTTCAGAGATGTGCCTCTTTCTCAACCTTTATTCATTTTTGGAGGTAAGTTCTGTAATGGCACTTGGGGTGGCTATTCATTTGATTTTAGTGGAAGTCTTCTCTAGACAGGGACATCCTGTAAGTTCTTATGGGTGACCCTAAAACCTGATCTTTTTTCCAACCCCACATTGGCTTCCTTTATTAAGATCTCAACCTCTTTTTTTCTCCCTACTTTTTGCTCCTCTCACTCAATCTTCCCTTCTCTCATGATTTGTTCCCAACTCTCTTGGTTGTAACTCCTTATGATCTCCTTAGCTAAGGAGATCTTCTCAATTTTCTCTTCCTAGGAAAGTCCCTGGAAGTCTCGCTTAAGTTTCTTCTGGTTCCAAGGTTTTCAGGGTTGCATTTTGCAAACCAAATCCAACAACATATCAAAAAAAAATCATCAACCATGAGTAAGTATGCTTCATCCCAGAGATGCAGGGATGGTTTAACATATGAAAAACTGTGAATGTCATCCATCATATAAACTAATTGAAAAAAAAAAAAAACACATGATCATCCCATTAGATGCTTAACAACCCATTAATAAAATTCAACACTCCTTTTTGATAAAATCTCTGAAAAGTTCAGAAAAACAAGGAAAATATCTAAATATATTAAAGGCAATATGCAGCAAGCCTATGGCCAACATCAAACAAAAACTCAAAGCAATCCTACTAGAATCAGAAACAGGACAGTGCTGTCCTCTCTTTCCTTATCTATTCAATATAGTTCTTTAAGCTTTAGCTAAAGCAATAAAAAAACAGAAGGAGACTAAGGGGATAAAAATTGGAAAAGAAGTGAAACTATCTTTACTTGCAGGTGATTGATTGTATACATAAGTGACCCACAAATTGTTTATTTAGGTACTTATTGCAATGAACTTTTCTTTTAGCACTGCTTTTTTAGTGTTTCACAAGTTTGAGTATGTTATTTCTTTGAATTCAGGGAAGTCTTTAATGTCTATGTTTGTTTTTTGACTCAGTTCTAATTCAGTTGATTTGTTCAGTATCTATGTGTTTGTAAGATTTCTGAAGTTTTTGTTATTGAACTCTAACTTACCCAATGGTGATCCAAAAAGATTCTGTTTTTTGTATCTGCTAAAATTTATATATGAATATGTGGTTAGATTTTGAGAAGGTTGTATAAGGGGATGAGAAGATTTATTCTTTTGTACGTGAATGAAATGTTCTATAGATATCTTTTTAGTACATTTGCTGTTAGTTCCTTTATTTCTCTGTTTAGTTAATTTCTGGCAAACCTGTCTATTGGTGGAAGTGGGGTTTTGAAATTTTCCATTGTTAATGTGTAGTGTTTGATTTGTGCTTTATGCTTTATTAACATTTCTTTAACAAATGTGTGCATGTGTACTTGTATCTATAGCAGAAGTTTTCAGAATTGATAGGCTTCATCTTGAATTTTTTCCTGTGATGGATATTAAATGTCTTTATATATTTTGTTTAATTAATTTTATTTTAAAATTTATTTTGTTAGATATTAAAATAGTTGCACCAGCTTGCTTCCTAGGTCCATTTGATGAAAAAGTCTTTCTCATTCCTTACTCTGAGATTATGTCTGTCTTTCAAATTGAGGCATGTTTCTTTTATACAGCTGAAAAATGCATCCTGCTTTTATATCTATTCTGCTTGTTTGTGTTTTTATTGGCAGACAGTGCATTGATATTAAGAGGTATTAATGACAAGTGGTTTTTAATTTTTGTTACATTTTGGTTTTGGGCAGTTGTGCTAGTGTTTGTGTGCATTTGTGTGTGTGTAGGTGTGTTTGTGTGTGTTTAGTGTATGTTTCCCTTTGTGCTTTGCTATTGTGAGGTTATCTATTGCCTGTGTTTTTATGGGTGGAATAAATTTTCTTGAGATGGAGATTTCCTTGTAGTACTTTCTGTACCGCCAGATTGGTCAATAAGTATTGTCATTAGTGGATTCTAAAAAAAAAAAAAAGCAAACAGCAAAGCATGTCCAAGCTGCAAACCACAACCACTGAACAGTTTGGGATCTGAAACATCTTGGGTCACACTCCTTCCAGAGGAACACCTGACCCAGTCTTGATGCTGGGGTGAGGAAATAGGATCTGTCTGGAGTGGATGATTAACAAAGCCACCTTGGGACCTTCAGATCTCCTGCCCTTGCTGGGAAGGAGATAAAGAGGTGAGGAGAAGGGAGAGTGACTTGAAGGGGAATGAGGGGTAAGGGAGCTTCAGCAGGGATGTATGAGGATAAAAAAATATGACTCTACTCATAATAAAAATAAAACAAAATAAAGGAAAGAAAAAAATCTAGTTTTGTCGTTAAATATCTTAGGTTCCCCATCTACAGTGATTGGAAATTTTGTCTTGGTTATCATTCATAGACTCATAAAGGCTGTAGCAATCTGTTCATAACTTTCTGGCTTTTAGTGTCTATCTTGAGAATTCTAGTGTAATTCTTATAGTTCTGCCTCTACATGATATTAGTATTTTTTCTTTGTAGCTCTTAATATTTTCCCTTTATTCTGTATGTTTAGTGTTGTGATTATGTGGGAAGGGGAATTTTTTGGTTCAGTCTACTTGGTATTCTATAAGTTTTTTGTATCTTTATAGACATGTTCTTTGTGTTGGGAAAGATTTCTTTTATTTTTTAACATATTTTTTGTGCCTTTGAGAGGTAATTTTCCTCTTTCTTCTATTTCTATTAGGGTTAGGTTTGGCCTTTTCATGGTATTCCAGTATTCCAGAGCAATTTTTGTTATGAAATATTTGTATTCAACATTTTCTTTGATTGACAAATCTACCTTCTGTATATTGTAGTCCATGCCAGAGATTCTCTCTTCCATTGTTTTTTATTCTGTTGGTGATGCTTGATTTTGTAGTTCCTATTAACTTACTTCGATTTTACCATTTTGGGAATTGGTTTGCATTTTTCTCATTGCTTATTTCTTAATTTTTAAGTCTTGAATTATTTTCTTCAACTGTTTGGTTGTTTTTATTGGCTTTGTAGGGAGATCAAAAGAGTGACCATGATACTGAGAGGTCTAATATCTGAGTTTGATGGGATACATGAGGTAAAAACATAAAATAATATGTATATATTGCATCGTGGAGCCCATTTCCTCCAGAGGAACACCTGACTTAGTCTTGATGTTGAGATGAGGAAAGCAGACCTGCTTGGAGTGGATATTGTAATAAGCTGCCTTGGGACGTTGGACCTCCTGCCCTTACTGGGGAGGAGATAGGGAGATGGGAAGAGGAGAGAGTGATGGGAAGGGGTGGGAGGGGGAAGGGAGTTTGAACAAGGGGATATATGGATAAAAATAATACTTTATTCATAATAATAATAAAGAATATAAAATGAAAGAATACATTTATTTCTCCTAAGTTTTTCCTTGTTTGCTTTTTCTAAAATTCTTAAGAAAAAATTTTTTAAGAGCTTCTATTATTTTTATGAAGTTGTTATAAGGACATATTATTGTGCTTAGGCTGTGTTGGAATGTTATGTCTTGTCATTGTAGGATCATTGTGTTATTTTGTTTTCATATATCCCTTTTGTTGTTAAATGTATTCTTAGACTTGTAATAATGCATCTGGATATGGAATGATTATATGTATGGGTCTTGATTCTTGTGTTGCTAGGATAGATGAGTGCTTTGTTTCTTTATGGTACATTTTGTTTATTGTCTACTAGTCTGAATGTCTGAGGGTTTTGGTGATTGGCAAGTATTTAGGTCCTGTAGAATTGTCTCAGCTAAAGTTTGCTGGTACTTTGGTGCCTAGTTCTATAGTATTCAGTTCTTTTGACTGATGTGGGTTATACTTGTTCCTATGGTGTCTACCTTCCAACTGCTGTGAGTTGTCCCTATGTCTATAAATACTTCTGGGGTTTGGGGAATTTCTGACCACTGTGAGGATGATGAGTTTCTTGGCTTGGGCAAGAGAGTGGGTCTTGAAGTATCAGAATCTATTTGGTTTCAGTGGTAGTCGTATATCCTGCAGGGAAGACTTTCACCAGGCTGGATGGTGGGAAATGCTCCAGAGCAATTCAATTCCACAAGAATTTAGGCAGGGCCCAGGTGCCTTGTTGGTGCTGAGATGAAAGGAGGAGGGGCATAGAATGTGCCCTGGAGCTTAGATTCTGGAAGTTGAGGCAGTTAGACTAGGTTGTTAGTTACTTACACTTTCTTTCAAATTATTTGAGTTGTACCTATACCTATAGAATCTAAAACAGTTTCAGGGGAGAGCTGGACATTATGGTTAAGTGGCAAAATGTGTCTTGGAGTAATGGAATTCACTGGGTGGCACTGGTGGCCAGAACACAGGAAGATTTCTTAACTGCTGGACAGTTGCTTCTGTAGTTTTGTTTTGCTTTTTGTCAGGTGGTCTTTAGTTTGGGAAAAAAATAGTCATTTCAGATGTGAAAAATATATAAATGAGCCAGAATTATGTCTATCACCTTTTTTGACAAATACATAATAGAATAATTTTATGGCCTTTTCAGAGATTCATATTTATATTTTATAATTTCTTATCATTCTTCTCTATTTCCCACTCTTTCTTTCATAAAGATTTTCTCCATTTTATTTTCATCTTTGTGGAAGATAACAATTAGAAATATTAAGCCCTGAAAACAAATATACAAACAACATTTTACAGCCTGAACATGATGTATTTTTGAATCATATGTATATACATAAACTTATATGAGTGTAAGAAGGATTTTTAAAGAAAGCAATCTTAAGTTTTAAAGAGAGTGTAGAGGTGTATCTGGAAATACTTATTAGAAAGCCAAAGAGGGTGGTATTTGAGGCAAAGTAAGAGTCAGACATATTCAGACAGCAAGAATCCTAGGCCTGGAACAGAGTGGGAGGTGAGCAAGTTCTAGCCCCTGCACCTCCTGGTGACCTTATCACAGATGCCAGAGACACAAGCCCAGATTTGATCACATGACCAGGCCTGCCCTGGACCAAGGCTGGGAAAAGCCTTCCCCAGCAATCCCAGGTGACACATAACAGAAGGCCAAACCCACCTCCAAAGTAAGTTGCATTATCACAGAGGGATGAACATCTCTCTAAACCAGGTGACTCATGGTGGCCAGGGTAGAATGAGAGTCAGATGTGTTCAAATAGCTAGGAGCTCAGGTCCATAACAGAGTGAGAAAGCAAAGTGAGAGACAGATGTCTTCAAACAACATGGATCCAGTGGCTTGTCCAGAGTAAGAAATCATGCAGACACCATGTTTAGAGCAGACAGGAGACATACAACCCCTGTAGCTACAACTGACTAAGATTCCACTAAGACCTGACTAAGAGTGAACCAAGGAAGCAATGGGCTGATGCCAGTGCAAAAATAAATATAACAATATAAAGAACAACAAGTAACCACCAAAAGAAGCTGATGCCTCTAAAACACCAAGACCTACGCAGAGAAATGAAGAGGAAACAGAAGGAAACAACAATATAAAAACCTTTATGAAGATTATTGAACCCTTAAAAGAGGATATAAAAAGTCTCTAAAAGAAATAAAAGAAAATAAAAATAAAAAATTGGAAGAGATGAACAAATCCTTAAAAGAAAACCAGGATAGCAAAATCTAACAAACTAAAGAATCATTCCAAAAACTAAAAATTGAAATAGAGACAATAAAAGGGGCACAAAAAAAGGAAAAGGAGTATGGTGTAAATGTTCTCTGTATGCTGAAAATAAAAAAGCTGTTTTGGTCTATGTGCAGCACCATAGAAGTGGGTGGAAAATCAGAGTATAGACATGTAGAAGGAGGGCAGAGTTAGCCAGTCTCCATCTGACTCTCGAGGAAGAAACATGTAAGGAATCCAGGTGAGCCATAGGCCAGGCCTTTTGGCAGACAGAATACTAGAAATAGACTGAATTATGATGAAAGAGGTAGCTAGTAATGTGCTTGAGACATAGATCAAACAGTATGAAATTAATAGAAACATCTGATTAATTTCTTTGGGGGGAAAAAGCCGCCATGGGCAAGGTCCAAACTTCTGGCCCAAACAGAGCTGGAAACCTACAACAAAGGAGGAAATACAGAAACTGAAGGAATGATTTGGAGCTGTAGTTAAAATCATAACCAACAGAAACTAAGATGTGGGAGAGAGAATCCCTGAAGTAGAAGACTTAATTGCAGAAATAGATAAATCACTCAAAAACACCAAACCAATAAAGCCATAACACAAAACGCTCAGGAAATTTGGGACACCATTAAAAGACCAAACTTGAGAATAATACTAACAGAAGAAGAAGAACATAAGTGCAAAGGCACAGATAATATATCCAATAAAATAATAGAAGAAAACTTCCCCAACCAAAAGAAAAAATGCCTATAAAGATATAAGAACCTTACAGAACACCAAACATGCTACACTCCCCCAAAAGTCTGCTCATCACATAATAATTAAGCCACAATGCATACAGAACAAAGAAAAATTATTAAGAGCTGCAAAGGAAAAGAGCAAAATTAACTATAAAGGCAGACCCATCAGAATTACACTAGATTATTCAATGAAAATAATTAAAGGAAGGAACTCCTGTTCAGAAGTTATACATACATTAAAAAAAGAGCATGGCTGCCAACCAAGACTACTACACACAGCAAAACTATTAATCACTATTAGTTCAGTAAGCAAAATAATTCAAAACAGAACAAGTTGAAACAACACCTGTTCACAAATTTGGCAATACAAAAAGCAAGAGAGGGTAAACATAAACCTAAAAAAACCAGATACACCCATGAAACTACAAACAATCAATAATCCCAGAGAAGAAAATCCTCAAAAAAATACACATAAGCTACTACCAAAAATAACAGGAAGTAACAATCAGAGAGCATTAATATCCCTTAATATCAATGGACTCAATTCATCTATATAAAGGCAAACACCAACACATTGGATACAATGACAAAAGCCAACCTTCTGGAGCATAAAAGAAACACACCTCAACACCAAAGACAAACACAGGCTCAGAGGAAAGGGTTGGGAAAAGATTTTCCAATCAAATGCCCACAAAAAGCAAGTTGCTGCCACAATCCTAATAACCAACAAAAGTAGATTTCACACTAAAATCAGTCAAAAGCAACCAGGACCAATATTACTTATTCGTTTCAGGAAAAATCTATCAAGATGAGATCTCAGACTTGAATATTTATGTCCCTAATATAAGGTGACTACTAAAGCTTAAATCCCATATCAAATGTCACACTCGAATAGTGGGAGACATCAGTACCCCGCCTCACCCATGGATAGATCAATGAGACAAACACTCAGCAAAGAAATATAGGGTCTAAAAGTTGCTATGATACAAATGGACTTAATAGATATTTACAAAAGCTTCCATCCAAACACAAAAAATACATATTCTCAGCATTCCATGCAACTTTCTCTAAAATTGGCCACATACTTGTTCATAAAGCAAATATCAATAAATACAAAAAAAATGGGAGTAACTCCTTGTATTATATCAAACCACCATGGCCTAAAGTTAGAATTCAATAACAACAAAAGTTGTAGAAAGCCTACAAACTCATGAAAACTTAACATCTCTACATTGGACCACTGCTGGGTCAGGGAAGAAGTTAAAAAAGAAATTAAAGTAATTCTAGAATTTAATAAAAATGAATATTCACAACATAACTAAACTTATGGGACACAGCAAAAGTAGTCTTAAGAGGAAAATTTATACCACTAGATGCCTATATATAAAAAAAAAATCTCACACTAGAGAACTAACTGCTCAGCTGAAGGCTTTAGAACAATTATAAGCAAACTTAAGTAGAAGGAGTAGATGGCAGGAAACAATCAAACATAGGACTGAAATCGGTAAAATAGAAACATAAAGAAGAATACAAAGAATCAAAAAGTTATCTATTTGAGAAAGTCAACAAGGTAGACAAACCCTTATTCAAACTAACCAAAAGACACAGAGAGAGTATTCAAATGAATAGAATCAGAAATGAAAAAGCAGACATAATGACAGTCACTTAGGAAATCTAGAAAATGATCAGGTCATACTTTGAAAATCAGCCACTTTGGAATGCAGTATGGCGGCTTCTCAGAAAATTGAAAATCAATCTCCCCAAGGACCCAGCAATACCACTTCTGGGTGTATACCCTAAAGATTCACAGTCACATTCCAAAGGCATTAGCTCAACTATGTTCACAGCAGCGTTGTGGAAACAACCTACATGTCCCTCAACTGAAGAATGGATTAATAAACTATGGTACATCTACACAATGGAGTAGTACTCAGCAGTAAGAAAAAAAATGATACCCTAAAATTTGCAGGCAAACGGATGGATTTGGAGAATATCCTCCTGAGCAAGGTATCACAAACCCAGAAAGATAATCAGGGGGTGTACTCACTCATTAGTGGACTCTAAACAAACAAACAAACAAATAAGAAAAAAAGCAAAGCATGCCCAAGCTGCAAACCACAACCCCTGAACATCTTGGGATCAGAAACACCTTGGACTGACTCCTTGGATCCCACTCACTTCAGAGGAACACCTGACTCAGTCTTGAGGTTTTGGGGAGAAAACTTGATCTGCCAGGGGTGAAGCCTGAACTGAGCAATATTGGGACAGCTGGACCTTGGGACTGCCTACTGCTTGACCAGAGAGGGGATGGGGATTTGTGGAGAAAAGAAAATGACCTGATGTTGTGGGAGGAGAAAGGGACCTTGAATAGGGATATACAAGGATAAAAAGTGTGACTTCTTAGTTCATAATAATAAAATAAAAAAAAAAATCTATACACTACTAAAATGGAAAAACTAAAAATTGTTACTTTCTAGACAAGTACCAATTACCTAAATTAAATTAAGAACAGATTAAAGACATAAAAATCACCTAAAACACTAAAGGAAATTGAAGCTGTTGTTCAAAGTCTACCAAATAAAAAAATCCAAGGAACAGACTATTTTACTGCAGAATTCTTCCAGACAAAAAAGAAGAACTAATATCAACACTCAACAAACTGTTTAATACAATGGAAACTGAAGGAACACTGCCAAACTCTTTTTAAGAAGCCAAAATCACCCTGATAGCAAAGCCACTCAAAGATACAACAAAGAAAGGTAGCTGCAAAATAATCTCCCTCATGAACATTGATGCAAAAATACTTGACAAAATTCTGGCAAACCTATTACAACATAAAAAAAAGTCATCCGTGATGATCAAGTAGGCTTTATCTCAGAAATTCAGGAACGATTTAACATCCAAAAATTATAAATATCATCCATCATATAAAAAAATTAAAGGAAAAAAACTTACATGATCATCTCCTAAGATACTGAAAAAGCCTTTGACAAAATCCAACACTCATTTATAATAAAACCCCTTGATAGAACTAGAATGAAAGGAAAATTCTTAAGTATAATAAAGATGATTTAAAAGAACCCAAAAGGCAATATCAAATTAAATGGAGAGAAACTCAAAGCAATCCCACTAATCTCATGAACTGGAAAACACTGTCCCTTTATTTATTCAATATAGTTTTCAAAGTTTTAGCTGAAGCAATAAGAGAACAAAAGGAGATTGTGTGGAATAAAAGTTAGAAAAGAAACCAACACAATTGAAACAAACAAAAAACAATACAAAAAATCAATGAATCTAAGAGTTGGTTCTTTGATAAAGTCAACAAGATAGATAAACCCTTATCCAAACTAACCAAAAAGCAGAGAGTATCCAAATCAACAAAATCACAAAAGAAAAAGGAGACATAACAACAGATCCCCAGGAAATCAAGACAATTAAGAGGTCATACTTTGAAAATCTATACTTCACAAAAATGGAGAACCTAGAAGATATGGACAGCTTTTTGGACAAGTACCATTTCCCAGAATTAAATCAAGACTTAAACAGTCCTATTATACCACAGGAAGTTCAAACTGTCATTAAAAGTCTACCAAATAAAAAAAACACAGGCCCAGATGGTTTCAGAGCAGAGTTTTACCAGAGATTGAAAGTACAGGTAATAACAATACTCCTCAATCTGTTCCATGAAATAGAAACCAAAAGGAACATTGCCAAACTCTTTTTATGTTGCTGCAATAACCCTGATACCCAAGCCACTCAAAGATGCAACAAAGAAAGAGAATTACAAACCAATTTCTCTCATGACAATTGATGCAAAAATTCTCAACAAAATTCTAGCAAACCATATTCAACAACATATAAAACAGTTATTCACCATAATCAAGTAGGTTTTATCTCAGAAATGCAGGAATGGTTCCACATATAGAAAATTGTAAATGTCATCCGTCATATAAACAAATTGAAGAAAGAAAACCACATGATCAATAAATGCAATTCACCATATAAACAGAACACAAGGTCAGAAACCATATAATCACCTCATCAGTTGCAAAAAAGTCATTTGACAAAAGTCCAACATTCCCTCATGACAAATATTCTGGAAAAATCTAGGGATACAGGGGATATACATCAACATAATGAAGGCACTATACAACAAGCACACAACCAACATCATGCTAAGTAGAAAAAAACAATTGTGTTATATATTCTTTTTCATGTGCTCTTAAATTTGGTTGGAAAGAATTTTGTTTTAATATTTTTACCTGTATTCATCAGAGATATTTGCCTATAAATTTTATTAGTCAGAGGATCTTTGTTTGGTTTTGGTGTCAGGGTAGGGTGGCTTCAAAAAAGGAATTTGGAAATAAAAAAAAAGAAAACCACATGATCATTTCCTTAAATGTGAAAAAGCCTTTGACAAAATCCAATAAGCTTTCATGATGAAAGTAAAGAAGAAAGCAGGAATACAGGGAAACTACCTAAATATAATAAAGATGATTTACAAAAAGCCAACAACCAACATGAAACCCAAAGGAGAAAAACTCAAAACAATTCCACTAAAATCAGGAACAAGACAAGGCTGTCCCCTTTCCCCTTATGTATACAACATAGTCCTCAAAGTTTTAGATAAAGCAGTAAAAGAATGAAAGGAGATTAAGGGGATACAAATAGGAAAGGAAGAGGTCAAATTATCTCTATTTGCAGATGACAAGATTGTATACACAAGTGATACAAAAAATTCAACCGGGGAACTTCCACAGCTGAAAAACAACTTCAGCGATGCAACAGGATACAAGATTAACTCAAAGAAATTTGTAGGCCTCTTATACACTAAAGATAAAAGGGCTGACAAGGAAATAAGGGAAACATTACCTTTTATAATACCTTCAAATAGCATTATATACCTCAGTGTAACTATAACCAAAGAAGTATCAGATATGTCTGACAAAAATTTTAAATCTCTGAAGAAAGAAATTGAAGAAGATATGAGAAAATGGAAAGATCTCCCATGTTACTGGATAGGTAGAATCAGCATAGTGAAAATGGCAACCTTACCAAAAACAGTCTACAGATTCAATGCAATTCCCATCAAAATCCCAACACAATTTTTCACAAACCTTGAAAGAACAATATTCAAATTTATTTGGAATAACAGAAAAGCCAAGACTGCAAAACAATTTTGTTCAACCAAAGAACCTCAGGATGCACCACCATCCCCAACTTCAAATTATACTATAGAGCCACAGTAATAAAGACAGGTTGGTACTGGCATCAAGGGATCAATGGAATTGAATTGAAGACCCAGACATTAATTCACTCACCCATGAATATTTGATTTTTGACAAAGAGGCCAAATGTATTCAATGGAAATAAGATAGTATATTCAACAAATGGGGATGGCACAACTAGATGGCAGTGTGTAGAAAAATGAAAATGGATCCAAACCTATCTCCTTGCAAAAAACTTAAATCCAACGAGATCAAAGACCTGAACATAAACCCAGCTACACTGAACTTGATAGAAATGAAAGTAGGAAATACCCTGCAATGCATTGGCACTGGTGACCACTTCCTAAATATGAAACCAGTAGCACAGACACTAAGAAAAATAATCAATAAGTGGGACTTCCTGAAACTGAGAAACTTCGGTAAGGCCAAGGACACAGTTAAAAGACAAATCGACAGCCTACAGAATGGAAAAAAAATTATTATTAACACTACCATTGACATAGGATTGCTCTCTAAAATATATAGGGAATGCAAAAAAAACTAGAGCCCCAAATTCTTAAAAGCCCAATTAAAAATGCAGTTCAGAATTAAAAAGGGACTTCTCAGCAGAAAAAATAAAAATGGGTGAACGGCACTTGAAAAGGTGTTCAACATCTTTAGACATCAGAGAAATGAAATTAAAACAATTTTGAGATACCACCTGTCAGAATGGTCAAAATTAAAAACACAGATGACAGCCTATTCTGGAAAGGATGTGGAGCATGGGGAACACTCCTCCATTGTTGTTGGAAGTGTAAACATGTTCAACCACTTTGGATTGCAGTATGATATTTTCTCAGAAAACTGGGAATCAGTCTCCTCAAGAATCCAGCAATACTAATCTTAAGCATATACCCTAAAACGCACATTTACACCCTCAAAGCATTAGCATAACTATTTTCATAACAGCCTTATACATAATAGCAGGAATCTGGAAATAATCTAGAGGCCCCTCAACTGAGGAATGGATTAACAAGCGGTGGTATATCACAATGATATACTACTACTTAGCAATAAGAAAAACTGATACTCTAAAATTTGCAGGCAAATAGATGGATATGGAGAATATCCTCCTGAGTGAAATATCACACTGGAAGAGATGCAGGGGATGTGCTCACTCACTAGTGGACTTCAAAAAAAAAATATAAAAAGAGAGAGATGTCATTGTACACAAGAACTAAAGCCTAGAATATAGTAGCTAAGTTTCACAATGCCTCACTTCTGCATTGATGTCTTCTGGCAGAGGGGTGGTTAAGGAAAGACTTGTTTTCTTTAAGGATCTGGCCACAAAGAGATCAATTATGCTTCAGTAAGAAAATGAGCAGCATGAATGGGCGGTATTTTAAATGGGGAGACCATAAGAGTGGACATGATACCGAGAGGTCTGATATCTGAGTTTGATGGGGTGCATGGTATAAAAACACAAAATAATAAATATATATGATAAAACCAAAATAAGTAAAATGAGATATTAAGATTAATATCAGTGTTACACTGGCTTTGTAACTTTTAAAGGCTTGGTTTATTTTTTAAGTTTTATAGAATAATATGATATGTATTTCTCATAGTTCTTTAAGTTACAGTAGAATTCAGTTGTAAGTTCATATTTTCCTGTGTTTCTTTTTGTTATTGCTGTTTTTTATTTTTAGTATTAGGTACTTTATTAGTATTTTAAGTATTTCAAGGTTACAAAGTATGCATTTGTTAAAAACATTCATTGAATTTAGGTTTAATTTTGCTATCTAAAACTCACCAGTTTTTTTTTTCCAGAATCTTCAATTTACCTAAACAAATTTATAATGTATGTCCTTATGATATTTGGGAATTTCATTCATATCTATTAGAATGTTTGTGTTTCCATTTCGAGTTTTATTGAAGTAGGTCTTCCCCTTTTTGTTTAATTTGGTTAAGAATTTGCCATTTGTGTTTATTCCTTAAAAAATATATTTTTAAAAAAAGAAGTTAAACTATTTCTATTCACAGATGACATGATTTTATACATATGTGAACCACAAAATTCTATCAGGGAAATTCTACAAATGACAAACACCTTGAGAAATGTAGAAGGATACAAGATTAATTTTAAAAAATTAGTAGCCCTCATATACACTATAGACAAAAAAAATCTGAAAAAGAAATAAGCGAAACATCACCTGTTATAAGAGCTGCAATTATAGCTTTAAATATATTGGTGCATCTAAAAGCAAAGAATTAACAGATATGTTTGACAAAATCTTTAAATCATTGAAGGAAGAAATTGAAGAAAATATTAGAAAATTGGGACCTTGGAACCTCCTGGGGAGGAGATGGAGAAATGTGGAGAAGAGAGAGTTACTGGAGGGTGTGGAAGGGGAAAGAGACCTTGAATAGAAAATGTGACTTTATTCATAACAAAAAAAAAGAAAGAGAGAGAGAAAAAAAAAGAACCTAGAAACAACCTAGTTGCCCATAAACTGAGGAATGGACTAACAAGCTGTGGTACATCTACACAATGTAGTACTACTCAGCAGTCAGAAACAATGATATTGTATAATTTGCAAACAAATGGATAGATATGGAGAATATCCTCATGAGAGAGGTTTCACAATCCCAGAAAGATAAGCAGGGGATGTGTTCACTCATTAGTGGAATTTAAACAAAAAGCAAAGCATGTCCAAGCTGCAAACCACAAACACTGAACAGCTTGTGATCTGAAGCACCTTGAACTGGCACTTTGGAGCCCATTTCCTCCAGAGGAACACTTGAGCCAATCTTGATGTGGGGATGAGGAAAGTGGATTTGCCTGAAGTGGATGCTGAACTAAGTCACCTTGGGACCTTGGGACCTACTGTCCTTGCCAGGGAGGAGATAAGGAGATGGGGAGAAGAGTGACTTGTAGGGGTGGGAGGGGAACGGCATTTGAACAAGTGGATACATGGATAAAAAATAAGACTTTATTAATAATAAAAAATGAGAAAAAATACCCTGACAAAAAGCAAGGTAGGTGAGAAAATGGTTCATTTCAGATTATAATCTCAAGTTTGAGTCCACAACTGAGGAAAACATAAGACTTTATTAATAATAAAAAATGAGAAAAAAATACCCTGACAAAAAGCAAGGTAGGCGATTAAATGGTTCATTTCAGATTATAATCTCAAATTTGAGTCCACAACTGAAGAAAACAAGGCAGGAACTTCAAACAGCTAGACATATCACATTCACAGTCAGGAGTCATAAATTCACATGCTCGCTTGCTTGAGCTCCACTCCACTTCCTTACTCATACACATCATGATCTAGGGAAGAATGGTGCTACCCACAGTGGGCTGAGACTTTCCACATCCTTTAAGTGACAAACACCCACAGACATGTCCACAGACCAATCAAATTCAGACAATCTCTCATTAAAGCTTTTTATCTCAGATTGAAAAAAAAAAGAGAAAATGGAAAAATCTCTCATGTTCCTTGATAGGTAGGGTAGGATCAACATAGTAAATGGCAATCTTACCAAAAGCAAGCTACAGATTCAATGCAATGTTCAATCAAAATTCCAACACAATTTTTTACAGACCTTGGAAGAACAATACTCAATTTCATCTGAAATGTCAGAAAAACCAAAATTACCAAAACAATTTTTCTCAACAAAATAACCTCAGGACACATCACCAATTCTGACTTCAAGTTATACTACAGAGCTACAGTAATAAAAAACAGCCTGGTATTGGCATAAAAACAGACTTGTAGATCAATGGATTTGAACTGAACACCCAGGCATTAACCCACATACCTATGAACACCTGATTTTTGAGAAAAAGGTGAAAAATATTCAATAGAAAAAAAAAACAGTTTCTTCAACAAATTGTGTTGGCATAAGTGAATAGTAGTGTGTAGAAAAATGCTTATAGATCCAAACCTATCATCCTGCACAAAACTCAATTCCAAGTGAATCAAAGACCTCAACATAAGACCAGCCATGCTCAACTTGATATAAAATAAAATGGAAAATATCCTTCAATGCATTGGCACAGGTGACCACTTCCTAAATATAACACCAGTAGCAAAGGCACTAAGAACAACAATCAGTGAATGGAATCTCCTGAAACTGAGAAGTTTCTGTAAGGCAAAAAAACAAAACAAAACAAAACAACAACAACAACAACAACAACAAAAACAGTCATGAAGACAAAACGGCAGCCTACAGAATGAGAAAAGATTTTCACCAACCCTACAAGTGACAGAGGACTGATCTCTAAAATATAGAGAGAACTCAAGAAACTAAAGGCCAAAACCTTGAATAACCCAATCAAAAAATGAGGTTCAGATCTAAAAAGGGAATTCTCAGCAGGAGAATTACAAATGGCTGAAAGGGACTTGAAAAAGTGTTCAACATCTTTGACCATCAGAGAAATGTAAATCAAAACAACTTTGAGATACAATCTTACACCTGTCAGAATGGTTAAGATTAAAAACACAGAGGATAGCCTATACTGGAAAGGATGTGGAGCAAGGAGAACACTTCTCTATTGTTGATGGGGGCATAAACTTGTTTATCCACTCTGGAATACAGTATGGTGGTTTCTCAGAAAACTGGGAATCACTTTTCCCAATCACTCAGCAATACCACTATTGGGTATAAAACCTAAAGATCCACATTCTTACCCCAAAGCATTAGCTCAACTATATTCATAG
>PVIH01018945.1:9515-37147 GCA_004025045.1 Sigmodon hispidus
GGTTATCATGATCATGTCTAATCCTCTGGGGGTGGAGGCTGGGGGTTATCATGATCATGTCTAATCCTCTGGGGGTGGAGGCTGGGGTTATCATGATCATGTCTATTTCTCTGGGGATGGAGGCTGGGGTTATCATGATCATGTCTAATCCTCTGGGGGTGGAGGCTGGGGTTATCATGATCATGTCTAATCCTCTGGGGGTGGAGGCTGGGGGTTATCATGATCATATCTAATCCTTTGGCGGGGGTGCCTCTCCATTCCCATATCCATAATTCTACTGAAAAGAGGTCTGGTAAGTCCTCCCAACTCTGCAAGGACGCCATGACAGAGGCCCTCCATGAACCCCATGGACTCCTGGGCAACCGTCATTGAAGCATCAACCCTGAACCCTGTCATTCCCCAAACACTCTTCATATAGGTGAAGGCTATGTGTCATGTGACACCTCAATGTCTCCATCCTCTGGTAGGAAACTTGAGAGGGCTCCAGCAGAATGGAGACCCGAGGCCCACGTGGGTACTTGTTCACCAACATGACTTTTAACTTTTCCTTTCTGTTCCTTAATGTTTCTGCAGACCCGCTGGCATCCATCCCTGCCTCAGGCTGGCTTGTGGTGAGCTCAGCTGATGATGGTGAGCAGGCATGACTGAGAAGAGAGAGGAGATACAAAGAAACACTATGTTGTGATGGCTCATTGTAGGTGCCTCCTCAGCAATGCCTGGGTACCTAGCTGGTGGCTAAATGCCAGCCTCGATGGGGCTGGGAAGATGCTCTTAAAATAAAGTGAATATTTAAGTCGGTCAACCAGTTAAAATAGATTGGTTGTGTGGTATGGTGATATATTTTATATTTAATAAAATTGGCCTGGAATATCAGAGGACAGAGCCATCTCTCTAGCTTTTTTTTTTTTTTTTTTTGAGACAGGCTTTTCTGTGTAACAGTCCTGGCTGTCCTAGAACTCACTCTGTAGACCAGGTTGGCCTTGAACTCATAGATGTCCTCCTGCTTCTGCCTCCCAAGTGCTGGGACTAATGGTGTGCACAACCTCTGCCTGCATTGACTGTGGGGGGCTCTGTTCTCTGATATTCCAGACTGATTTTATTAAATATAAAATATATCACCACAGTGTGGGTTGTGTTCAAGGAGTTGAAGGGACTGAAAGTCTAGTGAAATAATTCTGTCAGTAATGAGCTTGCTATAAAACATAAAGATTTGAATTCTGATACCCAGCATTCCAGTATTTTATCTAATATTATGTATGTATATATGTATACATATACACAAATCAATACAAAACTAACTAATAAGAAATATTGGTACCAGAGACATGCTATGAGCAAGCTTGAGCGTGTAGTTCTTAAGCCTTTGAAAGAGAATTATAGGAGAAATTGGAGAAGCCCTGTAGTATTATTTACTGTAGGCATGGGTCAGTAGGTGTCTTGGATGCACAAGCTTGGGCTTCAGAGGGAACAAGGGTTCTGCTGGGAGCCGAGTACATTGTGCTCCATTGTGAGAAAGAGTTTGGACACATTCTATCTATGTCCTGAGGCTCTGGGGGAGGCCGGCCATGATGGTTAATTTTTTTTTTTTTTTTTTTTGTATTTGTTGTTTTTTGTTACAGGGTTTCTCTGCGTATTGTTGGCTGTTCTGGAACTCACTATAGACCAGGCTGGCCTCAAACTCACAGAAATCTGCCTGCTTCTGCCTCTTCAGTGCTGGGTTTAAAGGAGCATGCCACCACCACTCAACATTGGTTAACTTTTAAAAATTATCTATTTGTCACAACCTAGGATCATTCGAGAAGAGCACCCAAGGGATCCTTATGGAAGAGGGATGGGCATGACTGTAAGAGCCGGAGGTTGTGGATGACTCTACCACAAAACAGTGTCTTCCAGACACAACAGGAAAGCTGCACTGTGAACCCACAGAGGTTATGAAGGCATACACAAGACATGTACAAGATATGGCTGAACAAAATATTAGCATGGAGGGAGGAGGTGAGCATGACGTCCCACACCTAGCCAAGGAGGCGCTGGCAATGGATGGATGGCTTCTGGTGGAAAGAGGAAGGGAGGGAGGGAGGGAGGGAGGGAGGGAGGGAGGGAGGGAGGGAGACAGGGAGAAAGAGGCAAAGACAGACAGAGACAGATAGAGACAGACAGAGAGAGACAGACAGACAGAGACCAGCAGATTCCTTCACTAATGGGGCCTCTGAGAGGCCATCTGTGCTCCCGTAGAGAGGACACATTGAATGGGGATGGAGAAAAAAGAACACAACACATAAATTTAGGAGGAAAGAGTTTTAGAAAAGATGGAGAAGACACTGGAACAGAAGCTGTGGGAGGTGGACTCAATTTTTCTTTTAAATAAGTAAGGTTTTGTGGCCAGCCTGGTTTATAAAGTTAGTTCCCGGTCAGGTGAGTCAGGGATTCACAGAAAAGCCCTGTCTCAAAAAACAAAACAAAACAAAACAAAACAAAAAAACCAAAAACCAAATAAATAAATAAATAAATAAATAAATAAATAAGAGCTTCAAGAATGAAGAGTTGGATCAGTGGTTAATCAAGATCTGTTGCTTTTGCAGAGGACCTGGGTTTGATTCCCAGCACCCAAATGGTGGCTCACAACTGTCTGCAATTAAAGTCCCAGGGGATTCAATGCTTTTTTCTGACCTTCAAGGCCCTCAGCATGCACACGGTGCACATACATACATTTGGACAAGACATTCATACACATACAATAATAAAAATAAATCTAAACAATTTTTAAGAGCCTCAATTGAGTAGTTATCTCGTGAGGTGTGGCCTGTGGCCATATCCGTGGGGTGTTGTCATTATTGTTATTTTTTTAACTTTATTTATTTACTTATTTATTTGCCTTGGTGTTTGCCTGGAACTGGAACTACAGACAGTAGTTAGCTGCCATGTGGGTGCTGGGAATCGAACCTGGGTCCTCTGAAAGAGCAGACGGTGCTCTTAACCGATGAGCCATCTCTCCAGCCCCGTCATTATTGTTATTTGAGGTGGGATGATCTGCCCTGAATCTGCACCATTTCTGAGATAGAATGTCTTGAATTATATAAGAAAGGAAGCTGGATGGTGGCTGAGATCCAGAACAGCCAGGGCTACACAACACAGCAAAACCCTGTCTTGAAGAAAGAAAGGAAGGAAGAAAGGAAATAAAAGAAAGGAAAAAACTAGCTGAGAATAAGCCAACAACGGAGGGTCCATGTGTTTATTCTCTCTGCTTTTGGGTGTGATGCTCTGAGTTCGTCCTTCATGTCCCTGCTCAGTAAATCTTCCCTTCGGTTGTCTATGAAATGCTACTAGAACAGAGTCTGAGCTTAAGGGTATCACATTGTTGTTTTGCTTTGTCAACTTTACACAAACTAGGGTCATCTGGGAAAATGGAGCATCAGTTGAGAAACTACCTCCATCCTGTTGACTGTAGGCGAGTCTGTGAGGCCATTTTCTTGATTGATGATGGATGTGAGGGGGCGGCAACTGTGTGTGGTGCTTCCCCTAGGTAAGTGGTCTTGGGCTGTATAAGAAAGTAGCCTTCCCTGGTGCTGACCCTGATGTCTTCGAGGTCACAGCACTGGGGACAGCCACCATCTCTCACACTCTGGAAAAAGAGTCATCAGGTCTGTTGAAATTCTGCCTTCTCAATGGGACAAAGACACCAGGTCTGTTTTTCAAGGTCACTGCCATTTCTCACAAGCTATTTACTAAAGGAACAAAAAAAAAAAGGCTCTCAGCTCTCATTTGATTTGTAGAAGGAGGGAGGGAGGGAGGGAGGGAGGGAGGGAGGGAGGAAGAGAGAGAGAGAGAGAGAGAGAGAGAGAGAGAGAGAGAGAGAGAGAGAGTCCTTTAGTCCCAGCACTCTGGAGGCAGAGGCAGGGGAGCAGTCTCTGTGAGTTTAAGGTCAACCTGGTCTACAAAGTGATTTTCAGAACAGCCAAGGGTACACAAAAAAATATTGTCGAGAGAGAGAGAGAGAGAGAGAGAGAGAGAGAGAGAGAGAGAGAGAGAGAAGCTGAGCAAGCCAGTAATCGGTGTTCCTTTATGGCACCTGCTTCCAGTTCCTGCTTCTCCTCCCCTGGGTCACGGAGTGTGATCAGGATCAGGATGTGTAAGCCAAACAAGCCCTGTCCTCCTGGCAAGTCGATTCTGGTAACAGTGTTTATCGCAGGAGTAGAAAGCAAACTGGGAAAAACGCAATAGACTAAGCAATTGGGTAGAGGGACTTCTGGTATAGCATTCGGGTTGTAGCGCAGTTATTGCCGGCTGCTTTTGGACAGACTTTCATAGGAATCTGGGGCAAAAAGCAGAGCAGAAGGACTTGAAAAGTGAGCAGTCTGGCCAGAAGAGGAACCCACTGAACACCGGGTGTAGTGGTATAGCCTTTTACTGCTAGCACAGTGGGTCATCTACATGGTAAACCAAAAGTTTGGGGGTTCCTTCCGAGAGGCTGGATAACTCTCAGACAACTGTCTCAGCAAACAGATCACACAAGGCTGGGTGTTAACTCACACCATCTACACCCCTGGAGTCCCCCGTGCAACATGTAGGCAGCTCCACTTGGAGAATGTCATCTCTCCCCAACTGTTCACTGCTTGTATACCAAGTAGGGGAGATGCCTGTCTTGTGAGCTTTCTGAGTCTTGTGTTTTGTGAGTCTTTCTCTAAAATAAATTAGCTGGGTGGTGGTGACACACATCTTAAATCCCAGCACTGTGTAGGCAGAAGCAGGTGGATCTCTGTGAGTTGAAGCCAGCGTGGTCTACAGAACGAATTCCAGGACAGCCAGGGCTACATAGTGAGACCCTGTCCTGAAAGACAGAACAAAATTTATTTTAGTTTTATATGTGTGAGTGTTTTGCCTATATGTATGTGCACCATGTGAGAGCTTAGTATCCAGGGAGGTCAGAAAAGGGCACTGGATCCCCTGGAACAGGAACTATGGATTGCTAGGAGCCATCATGTGGGTTCTAGGAAGTTCTCTATAAGAGCATCAGGTGCTCTTAACCACACAGCCATCCCTCCAGCCCCTTTTTAAAAAGTATTATATTCTAAAGTGTATGTGTCTTGTGTGTGATTATGTGCACCTGAGGGAAGGTGCTCTGGAGGCCAAAAGAGGGTGACAGAGTTGGAATTACGGGTGGCTGTGAGCCTTCTAACATAGACAGGTACTGGGAACCAAACTTGGGTTCTCTGTAAGAGCACTGCATGCTCTTAACTGCTAAGCCATCTCTCCAGACCCTCATGTGAACCTCGTGAGCCACTCTGCTTCCTCTGCTGGTGCATGTTTCCATCCCAACAAACAGCTACAAGGCAGGTATCCGGCTTGGCTGAGCTCTGCAGGAGTGTGGTGAGAGAGAGAACCTTTAGATGCATCCCATTAACTCACAGTGGAGACAGTGGCAAGATGAATACTGGCCCCGCAGATGTCCACTCCGCCGTCTTCAGAACCTGAGACTGTCACATAACGTGACCCCAAAAGAATCTGTAGATGTGTCCAATTAAAATTGGGGGTATTAAAAAAAACATTAATCATCCAGGTGGACCATAAGTGCCATCACCAGGGACCTTTTAATTCAGAGAGTGTCACAAAGAGACTGGCTGGTACTGATAGATGCCATGAAGCAGAGCGGACTGGAATTAGGGGAAGTGGAAATGGGAGCTTCTGCAATCTTTGAAATAGATTACAGCCCCCGGGCCCAAGTCCCTTGGGAGTGTAATCCATCTGACATCATGATCTAATCTGACACCAGACTTTGAAGAATGCCTATTGCTTTAAAGTGGAAAGTTTGTAGGTAACAGATATTTGGAAGGTTTCTGCTCATGCCCGAGACTTTCCAGACCTGTGTCTCATCTAGAATGAGAGGACACAGCTGCTTATTGTCCTGTGTCCAGCTGTCTTTTACATACATGCCTGCGGGGAGCGTTCTTTCAGAGGGGACCCCTAAGACTCACTCTCTCAACCTCTGATGTGTCTCCATGTGACCCAAATCCCAGTGGGGTCCTGAGTTCCAAATATGCACCTTGCAGTAGAGGCCTCTGATGGAATCCATGTGTGTAGATGGTGAGGGAACATCATGGAGTAATTAGAAACTTGACAGCAATAACATTGCCTCCCTAAGACAGACAGATGTTGCCACTCAGCTGTACTTTAGTGTGTTAGGGATGGAAGAAGCTGTTGCATATGGGGCAAGTGCTCTGCCTTTAAGCAACACCCAGCCCCCAACTGGGGGATTCGGAGCCTCACCCCCAGCCCCTCACTGGGGGATTCTAGGCAGGGGCTCTACCACAGAGCCACACCCCCAGCCCCTCACTGGGGGATTCTAGGCAGGGGCTCTACCACTGAGCCACACCCCAGCCCCTCACTGGGGGATTCTAAGCAGGGGCTCTACCACTGAGCCACACCTCAGCCCCTCACTGGGGGATTCTAGGAAGGGGCTCTACCACTGAGCCACACCCCAGCCCCTCACTGGGGGATTCTAGGCAGGGGCTCTACCACTGAGCCACACCCCAGCCCCTCACTGGGGGATTCTAGGCAGGGACTGTACCACTGACTATACTCAAAGTCTCTTCCTTTGAACCCAAGCAAGGCTACCAATCATTTCTTTCTTTTAGAAGGTGGTATGGACCTCACTCACCATGTCCCTTTGGAATATTTCCACTGCACTCATCTATTCCTGCTAATATGGAACTGTACCTTGTTGCTCTGTACCCCAGGTCATATTTCCACCCTTCCTTCCCAGTGAGACCTTGGGTAAGCTGCTGCACCCTCTCAGCCTCAGTTTGCTCTTGTAGGGGAATGGCTGCTGGTGGGTTTAAGGAGACTGTGCAGTGCGGGGGGCATCCTGACACAGGTCCTGGTTCAGGGCCCTGCAAGTTCAGCTGCTTTCCACTTCCCCTTCCCTCTCCAGGTTTTCCAAAGTGTGCTCTGTGCACCTTGACTCAGTTTCCCAGCCCTACACACTCCAGATTAGGCCAATTCTACCACCATTGACCCCAACTCAGACCTCAGCAAGCTTCTTCCAGCAAGGTCAAGGCTCAAATGTCTTCTTTCTTTCTTTCTTTCTTTCTTTCTTTCTTTCTTTCCTTCTTTCTCTCTTTCTTTCTTTTTTAAAAGAGATTCTTGCCTCCAATCCCAGCACTTGGGAGGCAGAGGCTGGCAGGTTTCTGAGCTCAAGCCCAGCCTGGTTTACAGAGTGAGTTCCAGGACGGCCAGAGCCAAAGAAACTCTGTTTCAAAAAACCAACAAACCAAACAAACAGAAAAGGCAAAAAGGAGAGATTCTCACATAGCCCAGGCTAGACAGGGTCTCCTGACCCTCTTCCCTTCACCTCCCAGGCGCTGGAATTATGGGCATGCAAGACAATATCTGGTTTTGTGAGAGGCTGGGAATTGAACCCATGGCTTCAGAAATGTGACCCAAGCTCTATACCACCAAGCTGCAGTCCCAGGCCATTGTGATTCTGTGATAAGTTCTCCCTCACTCTGTAGCCCAGGCTGGCCTGGAACTCAGTCCTCCTGCTTCTGCCTTCAGAATGCTGGGGTTGCTGGTGTGTGTTAATGGTCGCATCCTAATGTTGAAGTGTCCCTGGGTCCTGCATCAAACCCATGAGGCCAGATTTTCCTAATGGAAGCCCTCTTGCTGCCAGAGTTTCCCTCTATCCACTGGCGTCTCCTCTGTGTCTATCTGTCTTATCCTCCATGCACCCTTTCAATATCGAAGATACCAGAGGCGCTATTTCTATTACCCACTGGGGAGTCCATGCCAGCCTGGCTTGCTGACAGTCCTAAGTCTTCCTCCCAGACAGTCCTCAGGGCCACAGGGTCCTGGATCTCTCTCCCTCCAGTTTCTTTTGCATTTGATTGGCCCTGTGTCCTTAGATCTTATCTCTGCATCCTAGATTGTCAGACATCAGCGCTGACCTCTGGGTTCAGCTTCCTGTTGGGCTCAGCCAGTAGCAATAGGAGACAGTGGGTTCTGGAGGCTAAGGTTGGTGTGCTAGCTCTCCGCCATGCTACTCTGGGGCTGGAGACCCCTTGTGTATCACCTAAACTACACTTGTGGGTTAGGTCACTGTAGCCTCTGCTCACCCAGACCCGGGGCACTGCACCTTCCTTGGACCTAACGTGGTCACACCAAGGTCTTTCCCCTAAATTCCCCTCCATTTCAATCCTCACCTCTTCCCAGCCTTCTTTTCTGGGTCTTCCTGCGCAGAATTCTCACTGACCCGATTCGTCATCTTAGTTACCCATTTCTCACCCCGCCCCAGTCCAGCCTCCACCTCCCCTTTCTCCTGCATGAGTTCCTGATTGCCAGCCGCTGGGATCACAAGAGGCCACGAGGAAGTCTTGAAAATATGAGTCAGGGGCTAGTGAGCTGGCTTGGAATGTAAGAGCATTGGTTGCTCTTGTAGAGGACCAGGGTTCAGTTCCCAGCACCCGTATTGTGGCTCACAATGGTCTGTAAATCCAGTTCCGGAGATTCAAAGCCCCCTTCTGGCCTTGGCAGGTGCTGCATACACATGATGCACAAACATACATTCATACACGTAAAAAATATATAAACCAGCTGACATCCATTGCCGGCCTGAGCCTTTTAAATTTCTTCTAATGCACCTCTTTCCTTTTAAATATTAAGCCCCCTTAGTGTGGTTGTAAAAGACTCGCAATTGGTCCTCTGAGGTTCTGCTTCTTATCCAATACAGGAAACACATCTTCTATTCCCATTCATTCCTTTTCGCAATCTGAAAAAGCTACTGCCTCACAGGTCCATTACACCTTAACTTTGGCTGAGCTTATTCCTTGGAATCCAACCATGTGCACATGCATCCCCCCGTTTTATGATTCTGAGAAGGTGGCCTGTTTTATTTAAGGAAGCTCCATCAATCTCAGCTCCTGGCTCAGGCAAAATAGGGACCTCCTCTTTTGCATTCCCACAATACCCTACGAGGCGGAAAAGTGTGAGGTTGGTGAGTGAGGAGGTGTGGCCAGCAGTAGCTCAAGGCTGGTGGAGGGGCATGGCAGTAAGGGATAGACTCATGGCTGGTGGGCGGGGCAAGGTACTAAACGCCTATGGTGGATACGTAGAGGCGTGGCTAGTGGATGCTCAGATAACCCTTCAGTGTGGCTAGCAGGCGCTGCGCTGCGTCCTGCTGTCCGTCCACACTCGGAAGCACTGAATTTGGAGCGGCTACCAACCGTCTCTCTCCTCTTGCACCCCAACTTCCCACGTGAGGACTGTTCAGGCAGAATTTCAAAGTTTTATGGCAATTTTTACAGAAGTCACAGAGAAGAGACAGCGAGTGATGCTGATGAGTAAGAAGAGCAGTCAGTAATGGGTGCAATGCACAACTGGACGAGAAAATGCAAAAATAATAATAATAATAACTTAGGGGAAGCAGGTTATGAGGGTGGTAGGGTCACAAGGAGTGGGCAGCACTCCCCATTCCCCAAGGATGTCTTTTTGGGCAGGAAACATCAACAGTAAGAAAATGCATGGTGGCCTACCAACAGATGTGCGGCCTGCAGAGTTAAAAATGCCCACCCAGACCCACACCCACCCACCCTCCACCCCCGCCCCCCAACAGGCAGAGATGTGGCAGCATTTGCTGGCTTGTAGCATTGGTCCTCTGGGACCCCCGGTCTCCTCTTCGAGGGTCCTGCCCGGATTGGCTGGCACTGAGGGCAAAATGAACCTTCTAGAATATTTGTTAGGGGAGGTCGGCTGGGCTCCCTTTGATTCTCAGTCTCCTCCACTAAGCAGATTCTCAAGGCTGAGCGAGTTGTGCTGCCCTCTCGAAAAGGGAAAGTCTGTCGACGCCCCTTCCCCCAAGACATGCACCCTCCCGTGTCCCCCCCCTCCCCCAAACACACTATATACACACACAGGCCCCTCCCTCCAAGGCGTGGCTGGGCTCTCAGAGGTAGTGGAGGACGAGCAGAGCGCTGGAATGTCAGAAGTGGTGGGTTCAAGATATGCCTCCTCTGGCTGAGCCTGGGGGACAGAAACTCCAGACGTCCCTCCTCCCTCTCCAAGCCTCTGAGTGAAGAAGTCAGGAAAAGTGCGTGGTCTCCCTCCCCTCACACACACCCACTTATTCATTCCTCTGGGGACTGCACGGAATTCCCTGAGGGCTGGGGATAAGGGCGGGGATGGGTGGCATCCTGGGATGGCTCAGCCTCCCTCTGAGTTACCTGGGAAGATGTTCTAAGGCCCAGGGGGCAAAGATAGAGGATTGTGGCTGGGAAAAGGGACACGAGAGAAGAGAGTCGAGCTGGGTGTCCAGGGAGGCAGAGAAGATGGTGTCTGGTGGGTGGTGCATGGCTTGGGATTTCAGATGTAACTTACAAGGGACAGGCTGGAGAGGGTGCCCTGGAGAAGGGAGGCGAGGGATGGGATCCAGATGGAAAGGAAGAGGAACCCTAGGAAGAGGGTTGGTGAGGAGGGGTCCCAGGGAGCCCAGGCTTAGTCTGGACAGAGACAGGGGTGGGTCCAAGAGCAAATGCCTTCGAGTCCCCCCACCCTCAGGGCGGTGGCTAGGGCTCTAGAAGCCCCGGATATGGCAATAAGCCTCGAGGCTGGCGAAGAGAATGTAAAGGAACCAGAGACCCAGGAAGAGCGCTGTGGTGGCCAGCTTGGGTCCCCTCGGGCCGCCTAGCTCGCCACCGATGTGTGGTCGTCGTCGGTACAACAGCACTGCGATGCCCACGAAGGCGAAGACGGTGAAGAGTGTGACCGAGAAGGCCAGCGTGCCTGTACGCACCTCGAAGGGGCGGCCCTGGACCGCCCAATACACCGCGGCCACTGACCAGGCCACACCCAGACCCAGGAACACATTCACTGCATTAGAGCCGGTCACGTTTCCGATGGATGCATCTGCACACTGGTCCTGCAGCGCGGCCACCTTGCTGGCGAAGGTATCTACAAGGACAAGACACAGGGGTAAGAGCAGAAGGCTTCGGATACCTCACCTACTTCCTGTAGGATCTGTGGGCATGGCAGTTGGCTACACTGTCAGTCGGTGGAACATTTCTTTGGGACTTTTCTGTAATTAGTAGGCCCCACTGCCCACTTTCAAGTGTCCTTCTGTGAAATTGACATTGTGCTGTCATAGTGGGGTCCACTTTTTAATTTTGGAGGGCTTGCTGGGGTCCAGCCTTCTCCCCAACACGCTTGCTCTGGAAAGAGCTGTGCCTCTCCCACATGTACACTTCCTGCTGATGAAGAAAGAGTCTCTCCCATCTTGTCAGGGGTGCCTTCCTCCCCCAGGGTTTGATCACCGCCACAGCCTTTCAACAGAATTCGGGACACTGTCCCGTTTCTGTGGTATGTTCACCCTCACATGTGACTTTACTCACTTCTGAGTTAAAACTCAAGAGATTCAGCCAGGGCGGTGTGCACACCCGCAATCCTAGCACTTCAGAGGCTTAAGCAAAGGATCACCATAAGTTTGGGGCCAGCTTGGGCTATGTAGCCAAATCTAGGGCAACTGAGACTATAGATGGAGGCTCTATCTTTAAAAAAAAAAAAAAAAAAAGGTGGTGGTGGTATATGCCTGTAATCCAAGTTCTCGGAGGTAAAGGCAAAATGATTAGGATTGGAGGCCAGACTCTTCTACATAGTGATTTTGAGACCAGCCTGGGCTACCTGAGACCCACTACAAAAAACAAAACAATGAGCGGACAAGATGACTCCCTGGTCTGGGCTGGAGAGATGGGTCAGCAGTTAAGAGCACCGTCTGCTCTTCCAGAGGACCTGGGTTCGATTCCCAGCACCCACATGGCAGCTAACAACTGTCTGTAGTTCCAGTTCCAGGCAAACACCAAGGCAAATAAATAAATAAATAAATAAATAAAATAAAGTTTTTTTTTTTTTTTTTAAAGGATGACTCCCTGGTTATTATAGCATGAGAACATGAGTTTGGATCCCAGTGCTCATGTGAAAGGCCGGGTGTTGGGCTGGCAAGATGGTAAATGCGCTTGTCACCAAGCTCGATGATCCATGAAATGCACACGGTGAGAGGAGAGAAATGACTTCCACAAGCTCCTCTCAGACCTACACACACACACATATACACACATACACACACACATATACACACATATACACACACATACACACACATATACATACATATACACACACACATACACACACATACATACACACACATACACACATATACACACACACACACCTCTCTAAGAAGCATTGCCGGGTTCTCACCACATAGGTCTGTGAACTCATCCAGACAGGACTTGGCTCTATGGCTCTATGGCTTCACCTCAACATTGGATTTTGTGAGGCTTTCCAGGAATCCCGAGTCCACCCCCAAACCCTGTGATGGCAACTTCTTCTACCTATGGAATCCAAGTCTGCTTTCTAACATTTCCCATCACATTAGTCCCCTGTGACCTTGCCCGGCTTGCTCTGGGACAAAGTCAGCCCACACACTGTACCCAAAGCCCTACCCTCCCTGGCCCTCTCATATTTTTCCTGCAGAACCGCCTCCCAGGGTGTTACCAGGGATGGAGGTGCCCAGGGCCACGAAGACCACAGCGTTGACTGAGTCCTTGAGGCCCACGGTGCACCCAAAGTGAGAGGCCAGGTCTCCAATGAGGGCGGTGAGTAGACCAATAACCAGGATGCAGACACCGAAGCAGGCCCAGCCGTGGCAGTACTCCGTGGGAGGAACGCAGGCGAACAGAACCTTCCAGAACACCGTCAGGAAGTGCATCACGTAGTCAAAGCAGGATGGCAGCCGCTCCTCCCGAGACCCGTCCTCCTCCTCTTCCTCATCCCCTGTGGGCACATGACCCAGCTGGGGCACACACCATGCCTCAGACTTCCTTACTTACACAGCTCCATTGTGTTCCGCTTCTAGACAGTTCCGAATGAACTGCTTTTTCAGCATGCCTTGCAACTAATAGAATATTGGTCTGAGAGGAATACATTTATTTTCTCAGAATCCCTTGCAGCTAAGAAAGTGTTGGACCCAGGTAAAAGTAATTTCCCAGAATTCCTAGCAGCTAAGAGTATTGGGAAATAAGAGGGAAGCTTATTTGCTTTCTCAGATTTGCAGCTAAGAGAATAAATACTGAGCTCAAGTAAATTCAGTTCCTCTGAATGCCTTGCAGCTGAGAGTGTTGGATACAGGTAAATATACTTACTTTCCCAGCATCCCTAGCAGCAAAGGGAGTGTTGGGACCAGGTAAACACACTTATTTCACAGAATCTCTTACAGCTAAGAGTTAGATACAGGTAAATATACTGTCTTTCCCAGCATTCCTTGCAGCCAAGGGAGTGTTGGGACCAGATAAATCTATTTATTTTACCAGGACCCGGCAAAGTTAAAGGAGACCAAATATCCCTTGCTAAAAGTACTCTGTCTCACAAACCCTGACTGCTAGAGATGACCATATTTCGAGCTAAAAATAGTCACTTTCTCAAAAGTCCTCACAGTCACGGACAGGCATCTGTACAGCTGGAAATATTCACTTTTGGATGACTCATTGCAGTGACATGGGGTTTTGGCTCAGAAGTAGACTGCCTATCTTGCATGTGAGAGGTTCTGAGCTTCATCCCTGGCACCGCCAAGTAACCAAACATCAAGGTTCCACAGTCAGCTAAACACACTGGCTTTCCCAGAGTCTCTGGGAGCAAGGCAGAGACAAACACCCAGCTAAAATTAGTCAAGCTCCCAGAATCCCTTGAGGTTAGCAACAGTCACATCCTTGGATAAAAATATTCACTCTCCCAGCATCCCCCGCTTCTAGCAATGCTAAAATATATACTTTCCCACAATCCCTTATAACAGTGGGCTCTCTCTCTCTCTCTCTCTCTCTCTCTCTCTCTCTCTCTCTCTCTCTCTCTTGCAATGAGACAAAAGGAGAGGTTCTGAAATGCCCTAGCTCCCTTGATACAGAGGCCCTGTACATGTTTATTTTCTGAGCTTTGCAGAAAGTCCCAACCTGTCCCTTTCTATGACCTGACCAGCTTTTAACACCCAGTGATTTGTGTGATTTGGAAAGCACAGAAGCATCTGGAGCCCTCCTCTTCCTGAGCTGATAAGCAGGAGGCGATGAGTGGGAAAAAGAGCAGACTCTTGTCTGCCAAGCATTGTAGCTGGAAGGGCACTGATAAGGGAGGTGGCCAGTGGCCAGCAGGCACCAGGCAGTGGGCATGGAGGCAAGGCAAGGCTAGGCCAGCTCTTGAATTCTAGAACCACTTGCCAGGACTAACCACAAGTCCTCACATTTTCCCTCTAAAAAAACAAGACACTTGCAGGGGTGGGGGTAGAGTGTGCCCTCACCCCTGCTGGAGGACTCAGTCACATGTCGTTCTGTCTGTTCTAACTTACTTAACCACAGGCTTGCCAAAGAAAGAAACGCTTGAATTTGTACTTAGCCAAGTGGACTTGTGGTTTCTTGGTTCTCTGAGAACCAAACTTCTAGCACCAACTACAAATGAGAGTTAGAAAGGAAAATCGGAAACTCAGTAGACATCTCTGCCTTTTCTGGCTCCCCTAGTTTCCTTTTGCTCCTGCGAGGATGGTGGACTTGACACCAGGAGGTGCAGCAGCCATTCAGCAACCATGAGGGCAAAAGCTGAAGGCAAAAGAGGAGCCAGATCCAGGTGTGGTGGGACATGCATTTAGTCTCAGCACTAGGGAGGCAGAAGCAGGTGGATATCTATGAGTTTCAGGAAGAGTTCCAGGCCATCCGGAACTACAGAAGACCTTGTCTCAACAAACAAACAAACGAATGAGATGAAACAGCCCTCGGTGAGCTTCAGTCATTTTTTTGTGACTGGGTTTTCTGCTAAACTCGTGGTTCCTGAACTGTACAGAGTAAGGCAGCTGAGGCCAGAGCAGACAAGTCCCGCCTGGGACTCAAGGCTTCTAGCTCTGCTCATAGATTCCTTTATGGCTCACTACTGCCCCCACATCCTGACTCTGTTGCTTTCTAGCCTGCTGGCCAACCCCTTCTGCATATCCCAAGTTAAATCACCATCTCCAAATACTCAAAAGGTTTCCGTCCTTGGTGCTCCCTGCAAACACTCAGACCTCCATCCTTGGTGCTCCCTCTACCCAGGAATGCCATAATCGTCCTCCCCCACTTTGTACACTATTAGCATGGTCCCTTCCAGGAAGCCTTCCCTTACCTCAGGCTGGGTCAGGAGCTTCATGTGGACTCTTGAGGTTTCTCCTCCTATGTCTGTTACCCCCTGGGTTGTCACTGTTCTGTGACATGTTTATTTTCTTCACTGTGCTGTGAACTCCATGGGGACAGGGACAGTGCTGTTCCAGCTATTTCTCCAGCTCCCTCAGACACATTAAAAGTTGTGGCTTCAGAGGTCTGTGCCAAGGGCACATGCATCTCTAAGCTGGCCTCATATCTCCACAGCCAGGACTTTGAACTGCACTCAACAGTTTCTTCTTTTCTTTTTTTAAACATGTATTTATTTGTTTGTTTATCGTGTGTGTGGAGATCAAAGAAAAACTTGCAGGAGTTACTTCCCCCCTACCGCATGAGTCCCAGGAATTGTTTGGCAGAAATCGCCTTTATCTGCTGAGACATCTTCTCCGCCTAGTATTTTCTTTAATCATAATTCCTTATGTATTAATCCCTCCAGTTGAGGCCAACCTGAAGGAAACCTGATACTATGTATGGGAAGCAGCCCTGAGTTACAGCTCCAGGTATCATTATAAACTCCTTAGGAGACTTTAGGCTACCTCTTCTCAATCTGAGCCTCCATTTCCCCATATGTGTTGCAAAGGACCCTGTGTGAATTTCCAAGATCAAATCTGTGAATCCAGTCGTCATTGTGTCTCTGGCCACACGAGGGCGCTGCGGGTCTGCAGGAGATCTCAGAAGGGTGAGGACCACAGCAGGTGGGAAAGAACCCGGTGCCCTGGTGACAGTCTCCACGGCAACAGAAAAGCCCAGGGTTGTCTTGGGGATGCCTGCTGACATTTCACCTATCTTCTAACTTCCCGATGCTACTAGGTTAAAACCTGAGCTGGTCCTGCACCGCACAGTGTCTTCAACTTCCTCCTTTTTTTTTGCTTCTATGTGACTATGCTTGCTATCTGCCTGTCAGCTGGTCCTCATTTATCTTCTTCATCCCCCCCCCCACCTCCATGTACCTTTGTGTCTCTGTTTCTCCATCACCTCCCTCGGCTCTCGCACCCCGGTTAACTTACCTGCACTCACCGTTACTGCCTCTAAAAACTGCTCCCTCCACGAATGAGTCCCAATCACCAAGGCCAGGTTTGTTTTCTTTATGAGTTTATCCACCGTGTTCTAAAGGAAGAGTGAAGGGAAAAATTGTTACCCATGAGTGCCCCAGGGTGGTGCGATGGGGGCGGGGGTTGCCTTTGGGGCTTCAGATCACACCCACATGCCCAGTCCAGAGCGGTAGTTATGAGCTGTCCACAGTCCAGTGCTGAACATGGTCCTACCCATGGACTCCATCATGGCCCCCAACTTTGAGGTTAACATGCTGTTCTTTTCTTGAGCCGCACCCCTCCCCAAGATCTCTCCAGGAAAGTGAAGGCCCAGGAAAATCACCTTGAAGTCATAAGACTCTTCAATGATGACCTCAAGACGACAGTTCTCTCCGAGAACTGGTTTGCCCATCTCAGCTATTCTCCTAGCCTCCTCCTCCTCTGCAGTTAGCTTCCTGTCTCCGTCTCCTGCAGCATGAGGGGATGGAGGTTAGATGTTCGGGAGGCATGCCTAACAGGGTCCGTAATGACTTTTCTAACTGTTCTCTCTGGGACATCAGTGAACTTGTCCAGCTCCCTCTGACCACCTGCTCCCTCGGCCCAGGAGGACTCTGGGTTCACATGGTGGAGACTATGTGACCTTAGGCAATGTCTTAGCCTCTCTGTTCCATATTTTCTACATCCGTTTGATGGTTACAGTAATCATATGTACCTCATAGGGTGGCTGAGTTAAGCTCGGTCCCAAATGCTGCTCTAAGATCACACTCTAGTCCTGCACCCTGTACCCAGCCCTAAGCCTCATTTCCAACTGCACTCTCAGACAACATCATTAGCAAGCCATGTGGCAGAGACAGCTCCAGGTCCATCTAAGTCTGTGGGCAAACAGAGGGACTATATTTCCCAACATTCCTTGCAGCAGGGCATGGCCATGTGACTGAATTACAGCAATACAATAGGGATGGGCCTCCAGGACCTCCCCTGTAATCCTAGGGATTTTCTTGCCCACTTGACTAGAAGCAGCAGGGGTCTAGAGACACAAAATAAGATTTAATGTCAGGGGGAGGCATAGGATGGAAAGGTCACACCAGAAAAAAAAAAAAAAAAAAACCACCTACTCCAAAGGAAGACTCACAAACTTTGCCCAAGCAACAATGTACTTGTTATTGTAGCAAACTAGCATTGCTAGGTCTGTTTGTTACAGCAGCTTGCACGACTGTGACATCTTGATACATCTCAGTCTCAGGCTAATCTTAGCTGTCTGCTACAGTACAGATCTTGCTTCTAAACTGTTACTGTATCCATGTATCTAACTGCCACTCTGACCCCCCATCTTCTAACCTTGGCACAATTTTTGGGGAGTGGGGTGGAGGTGTCTGTTTTGAAACAGGGTCTCTATGTATGTCCGTCTATTCTCCAACTCATAGAGATCTGCCTGCCCCTGCCTCCCTCCCAAGTGCTAGGCTTAAAGGCATGACCAATTGATAGCTCAGGTTGCTTGCAAATTCTCTATCTATGTAGTTGAGAATGACCTTGAACTTCTGATTCTCCTGCCCTCACCTCCAAAGTGTAGGGACTGCAGGCCTTCATTTTCCCTGTGCTGGGAATGGGACAATGGGCTTTGTGCTTAGTAGGCAGGAACTACACTGACTGAGTCATCCTTAGCCACCCTTGACGCCACTTCTAACCCAAATTTCTCAAATCCCAACTTTAGCTTTCAATTTTTAAAATAGTGTGTGTGTGTGTGTGTGTGTGTGTGTGTGTGTGTGAATGTGTGCACTTGCAGGTGTGTGAGGAAGCCAGAAGGTGGTGTCAGATACTCCAGAGATGGAGTTACAGGTGGTTGTAAACAACCCAGTATGTGTGCCGGAACTATACTGAGTCCTCTGGAAGAACAGCGGGTGCTTTTAACAGCTGAACCATCTCTTCAGTCTCCAACCTCAGCTTTTGCATAAACGCCGACTCTAGGTCTAATAATTCCACCTCAATCCCTGACAGCAACCGCTGTTTCAATTCTTGTCTTAACCCAGTGGGAAGATGGATCTCATAACCCAAACCTACCCCAATTCCTGTCCCAACCAATGCCAAACCTGATTCATCCAGACCATGCCACAGGCTCAGATCTGATTTCATAACTCAGTTTCTTTCAACTTGGATTAAAATGTCATCCTGGACTCCACAACCCCATCCCTCAGAGGGCCCAGCTGGCTCCATCTTCACCCATCCAGCTCTCACCTTCAACCTGCCCCAAGCCCACCCCAGTGGCTCCAGTGACCCCTCCCCTCCGCACCCAGGGGTCCCTTCACTCACCTTGGTTGAGTAGCAGAGCTGGGGAGAGACAGAGACAGGGACACAATGAGAGACTCACTTCTCCTCAAAGCTCAGGCTCGCGTGCCCCCCGGGGGCCCCCAACCCTGGGTCCCCTGCTTCTCCCATAGCCACCTCTTCACCCCTCACCTGAGATGCCCCTCTTAAGCCACTGGGGCTGGCCAAGTTCAATGAAGAAATTGTCCTTTTTCTCATACTCTTCATCGTCTACTATCTTGACCTGAAGGGTCTTCCTGGGAGAGGCACAGGCAGAAAAAAAAGCATAATGTTCTCCCCACCCCAAAACCATTCCAGGGTGATGCTGTTGGCTCTTGATGGGATTTAGGAGGGACTCTATCGAAATGCAACCATCTCAGGACAGATGCATAACTTTGCCCCTATTTGTTGGAAACAACCCTAACCCCAAAGAATTAAATAACATGTATGAATGACGTTGTGTCCTGGAAGGATCTGGAAAGCTGGCTCAATCAATAAAGCCCTTGCTATGACAGTAGGAGAATCAGGGATCAATGCCCAGCACCCATGTATAAAAGTAGGGCAGGGTGGCATGTCGGTGGGGGTGAAGACAGGCCAGCCAGCCTAGCCTAATTGTGAGCTCCAGACCAATGAAATCTGTTTCACGGGGCTGGAGAGATGGCTCTGCGGTTAAGAGCACCGTCTGCTCTTCCAGAGGACCCGGGTTCGATTCCCAGCACCCACATGGCAGCTAACAACTGTCTGTAGTTCCAGTTCCAGGCAAACACCCAGGCAAATAAATAAATAAATAATTAATAAATAAAATTAAAAAAAAAAAAAAGAAATCTGTTTCACAGGAGGTGGACAGTGCCTTTGCAGATGACACTTCAAGTTGTCCTCTGCCCGCCACACATAAGAGCAGATGCACACATGTGTACACATAAAAAAGCCAGATCTGTAATCCCAACTACACGAGAGGCATAAGAACAAGTCCAGCCTGAGCTACAGAAAGGAAAGGAGGGAGGGAGGGAAGGAAGGAGAGGAGAAGGAAACAAGGAAACAATTAACTAATTAAATCTATCAGTACAAAATATTTGCAGCTTCCCACCCTCCATCCTGACCACATTTGGAAAATCAGCCTAGTGTGCCCATTCCCCCCCCCGTTCCCATGGTAACCAGGGTGAGGCAGGGAATAGCCCAATGTTACCTGTCCTCTTAAGGCACTGAACCCACACACCTCCTACCCCTCCTTGTAATCTCCAAACCCCACAGCAAGGCATGCTCACAGATTAGGTGCCAGCAACTCTTGGCTAGAGGAACAGTGTATGTAGCCAGCCCCATAAGGCCTGGCCCCAGATCCCAGCCACACAAACACCCCACCCACGCAGTCACCAAGAGAGGAAGCGCCACCAGTCACCCGCCCACATGCACAGCCATCCGCCCAGCCATCCCCCTGCAGCGCATGATCTCAGGGAACAGATGCCTGTTCGTTTGAGAGGCACCCACAACACAGCCTGAGACAGACACTGTCACCCTGTGGGACCCTCCTCATGCTCCTCTTTTGTGACTTTCTGGTTTTGTGAGACAGTGTGTCACTATGGAGCTCAGGCTGGCCTGGGACTCACTGCGTAGCCCATACTGGCTTGAAATTTCACTATTCTCCTGCCTCTGCCTCTAAAATTCTGGGGTGGTAGGTATGCGCCTTCACTGCAGGCTTACATTTTTTTCTTTATGACAGTTGCTGTTTATATAGATTTCCTTCAGTCTCTCTCTGGATGTCAGTTTCTCTGTCCACCATCATCTCCCTGCCCTTCTCTGCGTCTCTAACCCCCTACCTCTCTTGGCTCTTCTCTGTCTGTATTCTTTCCTCTTTCTCTGTCTTCCAGTGATGCCCAAATAAAATAAAGTTAACACAATCAGGCAGGAGATTCCTAATCAGGCAATAATTCAATCAACACATTTCTGCAAGTGAACTCACACAGCACACAGAGACACTGTCATGTAGACACAGACACCCACCTCCACTTTTCTGGGTTTGAAAATTATTTATTTGAGACAAAGTCTCATGGAGCCCAAGTTGGCCTCAAACTCTATGTGAAGGTTGGCCAGGTGGCTCAGTGGGTAAGGTTACTTCCCTTGAAAGCCAGATGGCCTAAATTTGGTCCATAGAATCCATGGAAAAGCTTGAAGGTGAAAAAGGACTCCCCAAAGTTATCTTCTCCTCTCCACATGTGGGTTGTGACACACACACCCCTCCACAGACATTATGCACACATCAATAAATAAATAAAAACTCAAACCTGTGGTATAGACAAAGATGAACTTGAAAGACTGACCTTCCTACTTCATCTCCCTAATGCTTGGATTCAAAATGTGGGCTACCATGCTACTGAGTTTGAACCCCGGAGCTTCAGGCATGCTAAACACTATACCAGTTGGGCTTCATCCCAGCTCTGTCTGTAAAACTAGTTTTCACCCTGTAGCCCAGGCTGGCCTGCAACTCATAGCAATCCTCCAGTCTCCAGCTTCACTTGCTGGTGTTACAGGCAAGCAACACCATGTCTAGTTGGGTTTCCAAATACTATGCAGAGGCATCCTGGGCCTCAGGGGTGGGTTGGTGCGCTGTCCGCGGTGCTGAAACACTACATCTGGATGAGGACGTCTCCCAAGACACACGGGGCTCCTCAAATTCACAAGCAGACACAGTGACACACTGACACAGTGGCACACACTTTTCCATGCACTCTCGGAGACACCCTACAAGTTGCTAACACACAGTAGCTAATGCTTGGTGACAGGTATGTCAATCAGTTGCTCTGACAGGCAACCCGGGAAAATTCCAACGGACAGGACACCTAGAGAGACCCAAGCTAGATAAGGGGAGGGCTATCCTGAGCTCCTAGAAAAAAAAAACAAAACCTTCCTCCCAGCTACTCGCCCTGAATCCGGGAACTCCGCTAAGATGTCAGTCTCTGCCTTCTCGTCTGGATGACCCCGGTTCTCTGGGTTGAGTCTCTTCCCACATTCAGCCCTACATCTCTCCTCTTCTTCCTTTGCCTTGTTAAGTCTCTGACTCCTCTCGTCTCTGTGTTGATCCTGCCCAGGCCTCCACTCCAGCCTTGTTGCTTCAAAGCTCCTCTAATTAGCGCCTGCCCGTCAGAGGAAGGATGTGTTTCCCTAAATGCTAATTAGCCTCCTGTTCTCTGTAGCCACAGCTGGAAGCCTGGGCGAAGGCGGGAGGTGGGGGAGGAGAGAGGGTGTCCCAGGCTGGGGAAGCCGTGTGGGGGAGAAGAGGCCCATGAGACTGCAGCAGCAGGAAGGAAGAGGGTTAGACAATCAGAAGGACCAGAACCATAAAAAGATAACTCAGCCAATTCCTTCTGCATCTTGAGTTTGGGTAAATGAGTTCGGAATGATGATGGAGCTGGTCGTCACATGACCCTCCCCCCAGCCCTAAAGAGATGTGCGAATTGTTGTGCAGGGCCTATGATGAGAGCATAACCCGAGGTAGTGAGCAAGAGATTGACGACAGAGCCAGGATCCCAGAGAGACATAGCCTGGGAGGTCAGAGATGAGGGATGGAGAGCCATCACCGGCCAGATGAAGGCGAGGCGGAGACCTCAAGGCTGGAGGGAGCGCGTGGGTGGCAGGAGGAGGGAGCCAGCCGCTGCGGGGGCGGCGGGCGAAGAGAAGCTGGCTGCGATGGGCAGGTGCGGGGGAGGTGAGCTGGGGCCTCCAGGAACTCTGAGGTGGTGCCAGGGCGCAGAGTTTGCAATGCCCTGTGCGTCTGCGCATCTATAGCGTATACGTTGCGCCCAGGCAGTACCAGTCAGTATTCAGGACCCTGTGCTCCAGGCTCCCAGAATCCTGTGTCTCTTCCCTGATCTTTGGGCCTCCCACTGTTTCCCAGATTTTTTCCAGCTCTCTCAAGCTTCACTTCTCAGATCCCGCCCACACCTAAGGCCTTGCTCACCACTCCAACACACCCCTCTACTCAACCAAGCTCCTTTAGCTTGGCCCCAGTAGGCCACGCCCACTCCCCAATACGCCTTTCTAAAGATCCTTTACCACCTGGTTCCTTCCACTGCCCAACTGACTCTCCCAACCAAGGTCCACCCAGGCTCTGTCTATTCTCAGACTCTTCCCTTCTTTACAGTCAAATTTTATTTTCCAGCTTGGCCTAGTCAAGACTTTCTCCTAACTAAAGCCCTGCTGGATATCTTCCACTCTGTCTCCTTCCATCCATAGACTGGACATAATCTTTTCTCAAGCTGATCCCCTTCGGCCCCATCAAACTCTGTCTCTGCATGGCCCCTCCGACCATCAAGATCTTTTCCTGTCTTTACCAACCTGTGTTTGGGCTCTACCCCTTACCTAGTCAGGTTCCCTTTCTTTACAAGGCCTCATGAATTCCCAAGAACCTCCACCCCCAGCCTCCACCCTCCACTCCGTCTACACTGTTCTGCACAACCTCCCAATCAAGTCCATTTCACAGGGCCTGCCTACTCTGGTGCGACACCCAGCCACAGCCTCATATCTATCATCTTTCAGCTAAAAGCCATTTCTCAGGTCCTGCCCACTTTAATCTCGCCCCTTCCCCTAGCCAGGGTCATTTCTCAGACCCCATTCATCTTGGCCCTGCTCAACCCCAGCAAAGACTGTTTCCCACACCCTGCCCACATTATCTCTACCCCATCCCCAGCCAAATCATTCCTCTGCACGAAGCTAAAGCCATTCTTCAGCAACCCCCTCGCCTTGGCCTCACCCCATTGCCTCTCAGGGATGTTCTTTTTTGTTTGTTTTCAAGACAGAGTTTCTCTGTGTAGCATTGGCAGTCCTGGAACTCACAGAGATCCGCCTGCCTCTGCCTCCTAAATGCTGCTGGGACTAAAGGCGTGCGCCGCCACTGCCCGGTTTAGGATTAGGATGTTCTTTAAATCAGGTTTACCCTGGCCCCACCCTACTCTCATCCAAGGGCCCTTCCTCAGGCCGCTCGCCCCTCCCTCAGGCTCCGCCTCTCTCCCACCCGCGCTCACATGGTCTCGTCATCGCCGAACTCCAGCTCTCCACAAGCGTCCTCATAGTGCACGCCACCACCACGGGCTGTGCCGTCCACTGTGCGGTAGGGGAGGCGCACGGTGCCGCGCGCGCCTGAGCTGCGCACCACGCGCACATCCACGGTGCCCATGCATTCGCTCACGTGCAGCAGGCGGTCCTGGAAGGAGAAGATGCCTGCGTGGTCGTCGTCCAGGATGGTGACGGTGGCCAGTAGCGGCGCCACTAGCCGCCCCTTGGGCCGCCCACCGCCGTCGGGCTCGAACATGCCCTGCGCATCGCCCACACGCAGGTTCAGTAGCCGAACGAAGAAGTGCTCATCCTCTTCAAAGATGTCATCGTCGATGATGCCGATGCGCAGCTCCTTCTGTGTCTCTCCAGGCTTAAACACCAGCGTGCCCTCGCTGCAGAAGAGAACCAGAGGGTGCCAGCCCTGTTATGTGCACATGTGTGTGCAGTGCCCAGAGAAGTCAGAAGATCCCCTGGGGCTGGAGATACTTGGTTGTGCGCCTCCCTACACCGGTGTTAAGACTCCCTCGGATTTGGGTGTTTTGGAAGAGCAGCCATTGCTCTTAACCTCCGAGCTATCTCTCCAACCCCGAGGATGGGCCTTAGGGTCTCTTAGTATCTGCTGAAGTGGGAATGTGATGCATAGTTTCTCAATCTTTAGATTCTGTGCTTCTAACTGGCTCTAGTGGCTGTTGGTGGTGCTGGGACCAAAAGTTGAGCAGCAGAGATGTAGGGACTTTGGAACAGACCTTGTCGTTCCTCTGATTAAAAATAAATAAATAAAACCGGATTGAGCAAGATGGTAAAGGCGATTGCTGCCAAGCTTGATGATGTGTTTGATTTCTGGGACTCACATGATGGACGGAGAGCACTAACTCCATCCATAAGTTGTCCTCTGATCTCCACGCATGCATACTTATGGCACACACGGAGATACAAATAAGAAATGTAATTTAGAGGCTGGATCAGTGGTTAAGGGCACTGGTTGCTCTTCCAAAGGACCTGAGTTTGATTTCCAGCACACACACACACACACAAACACACACACACCACACACAATGGTTCAATCATTTATATAACTTCAGTACTGGAGGATCTGATGCTTTCTTCTGACTCCTGTGGACACCAAGCATACATGTAGTATAGAGATATACATACAGGCAAAACACTCATACACATAAAATCAAACAAAAATAACTTTTAAAAGTGTAACCTAAAAATTAAAGTCAAACAAACAATCAAACCAAAAACCTCAAAAGCTGAGCATGGTGGTGCAGTTACATCCCAGCCCCTCTGCTAGGTGATTCTAGGCAGGGGCTCTACTGCTGAGCCACACCCCAGCCCCTCTGCTAGGTGATTCTAGGCAGGGGCTCTACTGCTGAGTCACACCCCCAGCCCCTCACTGGGGGATTCTAGGCAGGGCTCTACCACTGAGCCACACCCCAGTCCCTCACTGGGGGATTCTAGGCAGGGGCTCTACCACTGAGCCACACCCCAGCCCCTCACTGGGGGATTCTAGGCAGGGGCTCTACTGCTGAGCCACACCCCAGCTCCTCACTGGGGGATTCTAGGCAGGGCTCTACCACTGAGCCGCACCCCAGCCCCTCACTGGGGGATTCTAGGCAGGGGCTCTACCACTGAGTCACACCCCAGCCCCTCACTGGGGGATTCTAGGCAGGGGCTCTACCACTGAGCCACACCCCAGCCCCTCACTGGGGGATTCTGAGCAGGGGCTCTACAGCTGAGCCACACCCCAGCCCCTCACTGGGGGATTCTAGGCAGGGCTCTACCACTGAGCCGCACCCCAGCCCCTCACTGGGGGATTCTAGGCAGGGGCTCTACCACTGAGCCACACCCCCCGCCCCTCACTGGGGGATTCTAGGCAGTGGCTCTGTAGGTATGTCACATCTCATGCAGACTGAGATGTTAATGAATTCTGAACTCTGCAGATGAGGAACCAGACCAGCTTGGATTGGGGCTCTGGGACTGGCAAATGGTAGCCACCAACTTCATATAAAGGTTTTCTAGGAGAATCTCAGCCTGGTGTGAGGGACACAGGGAATCCAAGGTCCTAGAACCTGGACCTAGATGTGGTCAGATCAGCAACAGACAGGCAGAAGGTCCTGGTTACTGCAGCCCTTGCCTTGACAAGACACTGTACTTGGTGGCTCCCAGCCAACTGGGCCAATCAGCTGTGAGCTCAGCTCAACTCCAACTTCAGTGTCTTGGATGTACTCAGAGCTAACAAAGCTTGAGGAGAGTGCTGAGCTCATACAAAAGCACTCAGTGGAATTTAGCTGGATGAGATGGTTCATAGCTATAATCTTAGTACTTGGGCAGGAGGATCATCAGTTTGAAGCTTGCTTGAGCTATATAGCTAGGATGGTCTCAAGCAAAATAAAACCAATTATCTAGTGATGTTTGCACATTCATGTTAGAACCATAGAATTCTACAAGCTGGAAGTGTGGCTCCATTGGTAGAGCACTTACCTAGCAGCCATGATGGTCTGGATTCCATCCCCAGAACTACATAAACCAGGTATAATGATACATGCCTTTGAGCCTACCACTCAGGAGAGGCAGACAGATGAGAAGTTCAGGAGCACCCTGGCCTATAGAGAAAGTTCCAGACCAGCTTGAGCAACAGATTTTTTTTTTTTTTTTAATGTAAGACAAAGACTTAGGAATTCTAAAATGGGATATTTGAAATTCCAACTAAGGGGATAGCAGAACATGTGATGGAGCCTACCAGCAACAAAGGAGCTGGCACTGTGCACCTGTAAAGTGCACCAAGGGCGCAGTTTCCCTTCCCTGACCTCCAGCAGGAAGGCGGGAGGTGCACACGACTCCATCTCTTTCAGAGAAAATATGAGGCCAACTCGAACTGCAGGTGGTTCCAGGACCTGGCCACACTTTAGATGGAGGTGTGTGTGTGGGAAGCTCTGGGATAAATGTGTCTAAGCATGAAGGCTTGAGTTCAGATTCCCAGAACCCACATAAATGCCAAGTGGGCATGGTGGCTCATATGCCAAGACTCAGCAGGTGGAGATGGAATCCCTGGAGCAAGCTGGCTGAAAAGACTAGCTGTGTCTGCACATTCTGAGTTTGATGGGAGAGCTTTCTCATGAATGAGGTGGAAGAGGGATCCTGATGATTCCCAACTGCACATGCACCCTCCCTCCCACAGGCCCACTGAAACACATTCAAACATTCATATACACACAGATGCATATACCACACGGCCATACACATGAAAATGGGGGAGAAGAGATATGGGGGCAGAAAAGTCATGGGAAGTCTAAGAAACAACCTCAATGAAGGAAATCATTGAGATGTGGCATTCAAGTGCCTTGTGTACTTTTGGATTCACGGGAGGAAAGGGAAGAGAGGTTATGTCAAAGGATGCCATGGGGACCATGCCAAAGGATGCCATGGGGACCCTGGGAAATGAAAGCAGGTCCTGAAGATTCACCATGTCCACTCCGCTAAATTTCCTAAAATAAAATAAAACAGCATACTGGGAGGTGGTAGTGTATGCTTTTAATCCCAGAGGAGCCAGAAGCAGACAGATCTCTGAGTTTGAGGCCAGCCTGGTCTACAGAGAGTTCCAGGATAGCCAGGGCTACACAGAGAAACCCTGTCTTAAACAAACAAGAATAAAACTCATCATGATCCAAGAATAAGAGGCACCAATAGCTTGTGAATGTTAAAGGGGAAAATCTCAAAGGCAACTGATACATTTGGGGAGCAGGAGAAATGTGACATGTAACCAACACATATCCTTCAGGTGGCCAATGGGAACATGATAAAGTTGTAGGCATTACAACAGTGTGCCTGTACACCAAGAACTGACAGTAACTGTGGCAAGATGGAAAGCAGTGTGGTGTGGATCCCTCAACACACCACCTGTATGTGGTAGGCACTCTAACGCATTTAAGGAGCAAGGAGGTCATTTCCTCCCATACTAGAGTTTGGGTGTGGCTCAGTGGTAGAGCCCCTGCCTAGAATCCCCCAGTGAGGGGCGGGGGTGTGGCTCAGTGGT
>PVIH01018946.1:0-36933 GCA_004025045.1 Sigmodon hispidus
GACCCAGCAATACCACTTCTGGGTGTATACCCTAAAGAGGCACATTCACACTCCAAAGGTATTAGCTCAACTATGTTCATAGCAGCATTATTTGTAATAGCAAGAACCTGGAAACAACCTAGATGTCCCTCTACTGAAGAATGGATTAACAAACTGTGGTACATCTACACAATGGAATACTACTCAGCAGTAAGAAAAATCAATATCCTAAAATTCGCAGGCAAATGGATGGATTTGGAGAATATCCTCCTGAGCGAGGTATCACAATCTCAGAGAGATAAGCAGGGGATGTACTCACTCACTAGTGGTCTCTAAACAAACAAACAAGAAAAAAAAAAGCCAAACATGCCCAAGCGGCAAACCACAACCACTGAACAGCTTGGGATCAGAAACACCCTGGACTGACCCTTTGAACCCCACTCCAACTATAGGAATACCAGACTCATTCTTGAGGGAGGGGGGACAAAACTGGATTTGGCCAGGAGTGGAGACTGATCCAAGCATTATTGGGTCAGTGGGACCATAGGACTGTCTGCTCCCTGCCCAGCAAAGGGATGGGGAGTTGCAGAGAAGAGAAATGTCAAGATGTGTTGGGAGGGGGAAGGGACCTTGAGTAAGGATATACAGGGATGGAAAAAAAAAATTTCAGAGGGAAAGCTGAACACATAGAAAATATATGTGTAGCAATCTTATTTGCATTACCACCCTTGATAAGCCATGCTTATGATTCTTATCCTGTTCATAGTTATTGTTAACTTTTCCTCATTTTAAATTCATGTTACTGTTTTTTTTGTTAAATACAAAATAAAGAAGGAAAAAAAAAAAAAGAAGGAAAGATGCACCTGTAGTCCAGGACGTCACAAAGATGCTTCTGTTGCTCTATCAGTCAGAAATTAGTATTTTTAGAAATTTTGTGTCAAGAGTCAAGGATGGGGAATATACATTAATATATATGTATATGTGCATGTGTGTGTTTATATCTATATGTGTATGTATTCTTATTATGTTAATGTCATTGTATGAAACAAATTGTTAATATTTTTGGCCAATTGTAAAATACAACTTCTCAGTGAAGAGCTAGAAGAGTAATGGAAAAAAAAAAGAAATTCCCCCACCTAAGAATTAAAAATATAATAAAGAAACAAATATTCTATTGATATTCTTTATTTTAGGGTAACAAAGTTCTTCCTATATTTCATGTAATAAATGCAAAAAGAATGAAAAATTAGAGAACTGCCCTTTTGTAACTGTAAGGATTCCTGGCACTCCATTTAGCTGAGCCAACCTGGCTCAGGTGGGATGTACCTTGTATGGAGGCACGCCTTAAATGTGACTAGGTAAACCCATACAGACCCCTTCTCTTAAAAGAGACCACACATGTTTTGGGGTCTCTCTCTCTCCTGATCTTCTTCTGTCCTGCTTCTCTGCTTCTGCACCCACCTGGGAACTCTCTTAAATAAACTTTTGTATGGCCTTGATAGTATGTATCTCTTCTCACTCGTGAAACCAACCATAACTCCTGTTGGAACAAGGCTTTCAGCAAGAATGAGGCCATTATCTTGATGAACAAACATCCATGCTTGTAAGCCTGACACCACATGTAAGCATGATAGCTGAATAATGTGACTACACATGTATGTATGATGAGTGGACAGTTAGACAATATGTTAAATGTAAAAGCATAATGGGCTGCCAATGAGACCACAGATAAAAGCATGATAAGTAATGTAATCATGATGAATGGACATTCATACCAAGGTTAAATAATGTGGATGGACAGTAAAGCTACACATGAGTGTAATAAGTGCATTGTAAGACTATGCATATAAGTATAATGGGTGCACTATGAGACCACACATGCATGATGGGAAACTTGATATCAGGATGGGCTCAGAACATCTAAATCTACTAATTTATCATATGTTAACTTAAAGGGACATACATCTAACGTGACTTTTTTGTATTGTAATGTAAAAAGTACATTCAAAGCACCAATAAAGTTTCATGGCTTATAAATATTTATAAAATCTAATTAAAACCATAGACAAGATATCAGGGCATAGAAGTGATAGAACCCAGAATTCATTCTCCTTGACATGAAAAAATATACTGAAGCAGGAAAGTCTCTATTCTCCGCCCTTCTCTCCTGAAGCCCATCATAACAGGCCATAGAACCTTGGGTAAGACAAGCTTCTGGAAGAGACCTTATCTCTGGAGTCATGAGGACAAGAAGATATTGGACAAATAAATGGGTCCTGCTGAGTTCTCACAGTAAACCTGAGATCAAAAGCAGTTTGTACTATCATATGCTCCTTAACTATCTACTTCTTTACCAAACCTAGCACAGAACTACACAGGTCTCCCAGGGGCACTAATTTTCTTACTGGAAGCTGATATATGGCACCACAATTAAATGAATTGTATGTTTTTTCTTGATAAAGTAAATTTTTGCTGGTTCATCCTCAGCCATAAAACTGAGATTAAACAAAAAAATAATTCTTATCCCTACAAAAGATAAATACTAACACTCAATCCATAACATACAGAAAATTATCTACTTTCTCACACAGATTGTTGGTATCCATTTCAGGGATCTGACACTCAGCCTTTGGATGCCCTTATGTACATAGGCCACAGCAACTTTGTTCCAACTTACTTACACAAGGTGATTATGTGACCACAAATTTCAATACACTTGACTCTCCAAGATTAAAATACAGGAAATACACTTTAAAAATCTGTGAAGAAGCGACTGTAAAGATGGGTCCATGGTTAAGAGTGAGTACTATTCTTGTAGAATTTCTGAGTTCACAACCAAGCATCAAGCATCATACAACCACCCAGAACTATAAATCCAGTAAATCTGGTACGGTCCTTGGCATGTGCAGGTGTGGTGACTAAAAAAAAAATGCCTCCCAAAGGAAGTGGCACTATTAGGAGGTGTGGCCTGGTTGGAGGAAGTGAGTAGTGGCAGGGGTAGGTGGTAGGGGCAGGCTGTAGGTCTCTTTTGCTCAAGCTTTCCTCAGTGTGACAGTCAGTTGACTTCCTGTTGCCTGCAAGGCATAGGACTCTCAGCTCAAGGGCCATGTCTGCCTGTATACCACCATGCTCCCAACCATGATAATAATGAACTGAGCTTCTGTGCTATAAGTGATTTACAGTTTTATACCCTCAACTAAATATTTTCATAATAAGAATACATGGTCATGGTATTTCTTCAAAGCAATAAAAACCTAACTAAGACAGCAAGTGCACATGTACACACACACACACACACACACACACACACACACACACACACACTTGCACCAGGATATACTCATACAGACACATACATATAAGACACATAATATAACACATACATTAAAAGTAAAAGATGAGGAGAGGCTGCTGCTATCACATGTAGAAGAGGATGAGGTTCTGCTTTGCTTCGACGGCACCTTTACCTCTTCTTCCTTTTGAGTTTCTTTTAGCTTCCATGGTTCACTGGTTGAAATGCTTCCACTTTTTCTCTAAAAGTTGTATATTTAACTAATGACAGGCTCTCAAGGTATTTTTGATAGATGTTTTTTGTATGAATAATTATGCAAATTTTAAACCAAGAAGAAATATAACACATGCAAAGAGGTGGAGAAAGTCTAAAGCCCTTCTGTACATTGTTTGTAAGGTAGTCTGAGAAAATTTATCAAGGAGTTGTGTGTGAGCCTTTTCCAAAGTAGAGTCAAAATTCATGAAGCAAGGAGAAAGTTATACTGCATGAAATGATGAGTGAGAAGCCACATCTGCTCTGTGGAGCTATTCTCCATGCAAGGGTTCTGTAATTTCCATAGACCACCAGAAAATTAAAGCTTGAGAAAACAAGGAAAAGTATATTATCTTTGAACCTAAATATTGTTTTCTTCAAACCCCTGTTCTGAGAGACTTATGAATACATATATTAAATGGTAGTATTCTTATATTTGTTTCCTCACAGTTCTTATGATATAAGGCATATGGATAGTGCTGAGTCATCAGACATGACAGACATCACATCATTTCCTGACTTTAATTATATCCCAAGTATCTCATTTGGTAGATGCAATGCCCTACAGCTATCCCTAAACTCCATAATGCATATTTCAGTGTAGGTGCCTCCTTATGATCTCAGGATAGAGCACAAACCTAGCAACCAGTACCACCTCAAGCAATAATCATATCTAAGGCTGATATTGACAGCAATGGCAGGCCAATCCTTGAGCTCATCTTTTTAATCTAAATATAATAATGTTGCACAAACAATCTATGATGAAGGCTCAAGGTGCATGCATACACACACACACACACACACACACACACACACACACACCTCCAGTCTGCTACAAATAGCTATGGTTATAAAAATGCAAGGAAACAGTCTCCCTTATTGATTATCTAATACCAAGTGGTCAGCCCTGAGACCACTCACATACAGGGAATGGTATAGGGACAGAGGAGGTTGTATTTATGTATCTAGTTGTATGATATATTTATGTTATATATATATATAACTAATATATAATTACACCCAATTAAATATATAGTAAATAATTGATCAATGATTCATGTAGGAGGACTCAGCTCACTGTGAGTGGTGTTATCCCTGGCCAAGTAGTCCCAAATTGTGTAAGAAAGCAATCTGAGCAAGCCATGAGGAGCAAGTCAGTAAACAGTGCAGGTAGGCTATGAATTTAGAGATGTAGGTGTGAATGGGAAGGGTGGAAACAAGGAGAGAGAAGGGGAAATTATAAAACTATATTAAAATTTCAACATACAAAATTATAAAATTTAAAAATATAAATAAACTGAGTCTCTGGAAAAAGAGAAAAATAAAAACATTCACTGTAAAAGTCCAAAGTTGTTATTATACTCAATAGACAAACTTAGTCTGCTAAATTATATGAGTTTCTAAATCTTTACTATCAATTTCTGTGCTTAATTTGCCACATAATGGCGCCAGGGCAGGAACAGCCCTTTTTAGTGGCTCTTTGCTACATTAAATTGTTAGCTCTGCTCAGAGCGAGCATGGTTTACTCAAGGTTCACAGGCTCTCCCATATACTGAGAAGCTAATTGTAAATGCTAGTGAGCCTATTATTTAGGAAAAAATAAGATGACAGTTAGCTTTTATGTCTGTCTAGAAAACCACCTTACCATCAGCAAACTGTGTCAGAAACATAAATGGACATGTTTCTGTCTTTCTGTAATGTTAGAATCCATCCAGCAACAATAAAATCAAGAGCTATGCCAGTTGCATTGTGTGTGGTTTACCAAGTGTGCTGGTTAATTTGTATCAATTTAACACTACTGATTCAAATTAGTAGTCACCTGGGAGGAGGAAACCCCAGTGGAGGAATTGCCTTCATCAGACTGGCCTGTAATCATGTGTGTGGAGGAATTTTTTTTGATTGATGATTAATATGGGAAGGCACAACCCACTATGAGTGGTATCACTCCTGAGCACATGGTTCTGAGTTGTATATAAAAGCAGGTTGAGCAAGCTATGAGGAGTAAGCATTCCTCCATGGCATCTGCTTCAGATCCTGCCTTTAATTTCTACCCCGACTACTCTCAATGACAGAATAAATTGGAAATGTGAACCAAATAATTTTTTCCTTCCCCAAGTTGTTTTAAGTTCTTGTGTTTTATCACAGCAACAGAAAAACAAAGGTAAACAGAGGACACTAAATAATCCCAGTTTTCCTCCATAGCATGGCTGTTTCACAGATTCTTTTAAACCATTCATAATTAGTAATATTAACTCTCAAATCACACATTACACAGATACATTTATATCATACACACACACACACACACACACACGCACACACACACACACACACACTTGCAGTTCACAGAATGGCTATGGAATGGTTAAAAAGGCCACAGAGTTCAAGAAGGGCCTATTGAAGGCAAAGGTTGAAAGCTGATACAATGCAGGTGTGCAGGTGGCTGTAAGACAGTCAACAGCCCAACCGACAGCTGCTTGATATACAGAGCCTGCATCAGGGATGGGCCTTGGCAAAGAGGCAAGCTGCAGCTCCATGAATCTTCCAGGAGAGAACAGTTGGATCAGGATCCATCTATCGAAGGACAAACAGATGGATTGATTGTAACCATAATCCAACCAGGCCATGTCAAACAGTGGGGACCATGCTGAACTAATCCCTAGGAGTTCTCTGTTGATTACTAGAGGATGTGCCTGGAGGTCAGATGACATAGTTGGGGAGGCAGTAGACACTGCACTGATATCTCCTTGGTTCTGTTTTACTTTGTTTTATATTGGCCAGGTGAAGATACATCCTTTGTTGTCTGGTGTGTTTGGTAAGTTTGGCCTGGTTTTCTTTTCTTTTTTTTTTTTTTTTTTAGCTTGATTTCTCTATGCATTACAGGCAAAATCTGTAATATCTTTAGCAATAAGAGTTTTTTAATGTGGTTATTGTGGCTAGCTCATATTGCCTGTACCATTTTTGGAGACGTCTGAGGTATTCCTGACCAGTAACTTGCAAGGAAGTATTGCATTCCTTATATTATGATTTTCATTCAATAACGTGTATTTTCTGAGAAGCATTGTCTACTCAATTAAGGAAATAATGTGAACTACACACACACACACACACACACACACACACGAGTTTAATTTACTAACTCCTGCATTCCAATAAAGCTTTCATATACACTTGGTTTTAGATATTATTTCCCAAAGCTATAAGTTAATCTAACTAGTTAGTGTTCATTCTTTTTTTTCTCTTTTTTTAATTATGAATAAAGTCACATTTTCTATCCGTGTATATCCTTAATCAAGGTCTCTTCCCCCTTCCACTCCCTCCAGTCAGTCTCTCTTCTTTACATCTCCCCATCCCCTCCCCAGCAAGGGCAGGAGGTCCCAAGGTCCCAATATTGCTCAGTTCAGCCTCCACTCCTGGCAGATCCAGTTTCCTCTCCCCAGCATTAAGACTGAGTCAGGTCTTCCTCTAGAGGGAGTGGGATCCAAGGCGCCACTCCCAAATGTTTCAGATCCAAAGCTGTTTAGGGGTTGTGGTTTGCAGCTTGGGCATTCTTTGCTTTTTGCTTTTTTTGTTTAGAGACCACTAATGAGTGAGTACATCCCCTGCTTATCTTTCTGGGTTTGAGATACCTCGCTCAAGAGGATATTCTCCACATCCATCCATTTGCTTGCAAATTTTAGGATATCATTTTTTCTTACTGCTGAGTAGTACTCCATTGTGTAGATGTACCACAGTTTGTTAATCCATTCTTCAGTTGAGGGACATCTAGGTTGTTTCCAGGTTCTTGCTATTACAAATAATGCTGCTATGAACATAGTTGAGCTAATACCTTTAGAGTGTGAATGTGCCTCTTTAGGGTATACACCCAGAAGTGGTATTGCTGGGTCCTTGGGGAGATTGATTCCCAGTTTTCTGAGAAACTGCCATACTGCATTTCAGAGTGGCTGAACAGGCTTACACTCCCACCAACAATGAAGGAATGTTCCCCTTGCTCCACAACCTCTCCAGAATAGGCTATCATCTGTGTCTTTTATCTTAGCCAATCTGACAGGTGTCAGGTGGTATCTCAAAGTTGTTTTGATTTGTATTTCTCTGATGGCTAAAGATGATGAGCATTTTTTCAAATGCCTTTCAGCCATTCCTAATTCTTCTGCTGTGAATTCCCTTTTTAATTCTGAACCCCATTTTTTGATTGGGTTATTGAAGGTTTTGGGCTCTAGTTTCTTGGGTTCTTTATATATTTTAGAGATCAGTCTTCTATCACTTGTAGGGTTGGTGAAAATCTTTTCCCATTCTGTAGGCCGTCATTTTGTCCTATTGACAGTGTCCTTGGCTTTACAGAAGCTTCTCAGTTTCATGAGGTCCCATGTATTGATTTTTGTTCTTAGTGTCTGTGCCACTGGTGTTATAGTTAGGAAGTAGTAGCTGGTGCCAATTCATTGCAGGGTATTTCTCACTTTCTTTTCTATCAAGTTCAGAATGGCTGGGTTTAAGTTGAGGTCTTTGATCCACTTGGATTTGAGTTTTGTGCAGGGTGATAGGCTTGGATCTATTTTCATTTTTCCACACACTACCAACCAGCTATGCCAACACCATTTGTTAAAGATACTATCTTTTTTCCATTGAATATTTTGGGCCTCTTTAGCCTGGTTTTCTAACATGGACTCAGAATGATCATGTCTTTCTAAGCCACTTGCAGAAGTTTATAGGGGCTGCCTTGAGAAATCGCATACCACTCAGTGCCTCATGACTGGAACTGGCCGGGTGAGTGTCTTTTCTGCCTCTGTGTTCAGATTAAACATGAGCAGGCAAGGCACAGCCTGCAGGCCACTGTTTCAGACCACTTAGAGCAGGGCACAGCCTAAAACCAGATGTGAATTCCAAAGTCAACAACAACATAGGACTTTGGAAATGTGCCGCTCATACTGTCACTGCTGTGATATTTGATTGTTACATCTTAAAAATGGGAAGCCCTGTTCTACACCCTATCACCAAGAGGACCCTAACAGAAGTGAGAAAAGTCAAAGAGGATCAGGGGTGTGGGGCTGGCCCCTCCCCATCTTCTACAGAGAAAAAGTAGCTCTCAAATCCGTCCTGAAAAGTGAGTAGCTGCTGGGAAACTAAAAAGTAAGTACTTAAGAGATCTTAAATGTAAGGTGACATATAGAATTCTTCATCCTGCCATGCCTCCTGAGAAGTTCTCAGTTAAATATCAAAAGTGTCACATACAATACATTCACACAAATATGTGCTGGGAGGAAAGGGGTAGAAAAAGTTGATGAATCTTCAGGGTTTTTCCTAAATGTACCCTAGAGTTCCAAGTTAGGTTTTTTATTTGTAAGCTGCCACAGCTCATGTGGTCTTGGCATGAGCTGGTGTGTGTCAGTCTCCAGCCTCTCAGAAAATTAACAAGGGCATAATGTGGGGAAAAGAAATTACTCAATGGAGAGTCAGCAATCTAGAACAAACCCAATTTGAAGGAAACAATTAGAAAATGGCCCAGGTCCCAAATCAATAAGCGGAGGTGGCTGTGGGCAGTGAACATAATGGTGATAATGAGACTGGACTGCAGGTAAGCAAAGCCCTGAGACAGGGAGCACCCCTCAGTGTCCTTCTGCCTGAGGAGGGCGTCTTCCATCTGGAGGCTGCAAAAGGCCAGTCTGAACAGGCATCTGCAGCCCAGCCAAGCAGGCACTGATGTCATCGCCTGTAGGAGGCAACAGCACTGGTGTGGCTTCCCAAATATGTTGAGGAATAAAGTCCTCACAGCTTGATTTGAAGGGCCTGAACACAGTCCCAAAAGGAAGAAGACCTCTTCTTGCAAAGCATGCAGTGTCCTTCAAGGGCTTTGGAACTGAACCTCCCATTAGCTCTGATGGAGGCTGTGCTAATAAATCCCTCCAGCTCTGGGCTGAGCAGGTGTAATTCAGTAATGTGGCTGTAATTGAGTAATGCCAACTCAATATAATTTGTAATGTTTTACTAGCAAATTATCTCATTTTTTCCTGCAAAAATGGTATCTGTGATTTCATGTGATAAATCATTTTAAAGGCTGGCATACACTACTAATATAGAGATATTTAATTGATGGAAATGTTAATAGTCACATCAGCTAAGAATTATCTTAGCTGGTTCTTCAGATACTATTAACCTTTTAAACATAACAAGATTTCATTTTCAAGCAGCAAATGTTTTGGGATGTGTGTCTCACCATCCTCAGATCCTATTCTGGGACTCTTGGGAGAGCTGCTTTCCTTCTATATCCAGTTCCCTGCCAGATCCCTATGTGTCACTGCTGAGCTGATGAAAAGGCCTGTCTGCTGAAGCACCTGTCTCCGCTACCACATTCGCGTCAGCAAGTGGCCCCTTTCCTCTCAAGGCACAGCCAAAGCCCCCTTCTAAAGAAATAAACAAAAATCTTTATTCCTCATGAACTTTCCCAGACCCACAGGTAGAATTACTCTGCCAAGCCTAAACTCCCACCCATGTTACTACTGGATGCTACCCTTTGGTGCCCTCACAGATGTCACTCTCAGGTCACTGCCCCTGGCTAAGGCCTATTCTTTCTTGGGGTTCAGTGTCTAGCTTCCTCAAGGGGAACTTTCCCTAGTTTACATCAAAGCATAGCCCCTGTGCATTCTGATGCTGCTGTATCCCTTTCTTTTCTTGAACTAACCATGGTTGAAGCTATCATATTCACTGAGACTGTGTCATCAGCATGAGATTACTTCAACATCTACTGGCAAGCACATAGTACCTCACATCTGAAGGAAGAATTGAGAGAAGAATAATAGCTAACTGAATGAAAATCTCTGTGTGTTCTCCTTTCTTCCCATCTGTCCTCTCTACCAGATGGTGAACATAAAGGCAATATTTTTCTCCTGTAAACACATAACATCTATGTACAAGGAGGGGGAAAAACTACCTGATATATGATAGAGAAGTTCAAGTCTCAGTTGAGCTAAAATGAATTTCATTTACTGCTCATTAGAATTACCCTCAATCTAGCCCAGAGGAAATTCAGTCCTGGAGCTTAGGGTGTCTTCTTGCATCACCTGCTAGCTATCCATTGCCCCCCCCCCCCAAGCGGCTATCATGTGTCAGTGACAGGATATTGGGACAGAGGCAAAGGGTATTCAGGACCAAGTATTCTATAGTTTCCTTGCTGATATGCATGTATGACTACAGTTCTGCATTCATGGTATTCTGGATGATCTCTAGAGATTGATCAAACATAGATACTGTCCTCAGGGAGCTCGAGGTTTAGACAGTAAAGAGGCAAACCAAGAAAAGCTGTCAGGAGTGCAGATCTGGTTGTGTACAAGTGTGAGGCCTGAATTTAAATCCCAGACCCCATGTAAAGCATGACACAACAGCACACATCTGTAATCCCAAAGCTCCTTTGATAAGATGTAAGCAGAGACAGAAGAGTCTCTGAAAGTTGAGGGGACAGCTAGCTTGGCATGCCTAGCAGTATACAATGTTGGGGGGCAGCTACCTTGGCATACATAGCTGTGTACAATGTTGGGGACCATCTAGCTTGACTTACATAGCAGTGTACAACAAAGAAACCCTTTATGAATCAAGGAGGAAGTCAAGGACTAATAATACTTGAGGTTGCCCTCTGAATTTTACACATACTCCATGGCGCATATACTTATACACAAATATATACACACACATTCACACAGTGATTCCTTTAAGGTAGCCACCAGAAAGGGCATCACTAGAGATAGTGAAAAAAGCAGATTTAGGTTGGAAACATCTTAAATGGACCTGTCATGAGTAGATTGCACTTCAGGCAATAACAGAAAGAAAACTGAGTTAAAGAATAAGGACCTTCTTTCCTTGGCTCAGCAGATCTTTGTCAGTGCCTACTGAGGCAGTGAGAATTCTGTAGCATGTGACTCTACATCCACTTCCATTTAATATAGGAAACAGATAAAAGCAAAGAAGCCACTATGCCTATGGTGATGAGTGTGGGGAAGAAATATGGGGCAGAGCAAGAGGATGAGCTAGCAGGAGTGCTTCCCAAAAGAAGGCTGTAGAGGAAAATCTCATGACAATAACTTTAAATAATGACCGAGGGACAAGAGTGAGTGAGTCGCCTGTCAGGTTCCGATTCCAGGACCAGGTGCTGTCTGTGGAGTGAGTCCCCACACACTCCGTAGCAGACAGACATAAACTTTGGCTGTCAGGGTCCCCCCAGCTGCTGTTAAGACAAGGGAACTTACACGACCACCCCGCCTCCAACTACTCAAACAGAAAAGAACTGAGGCCTTGAAATTAAGTCCCCTCTCCAGAGCAGAGTTAAAGATTGAGCACACACCTTGTTCAGAAGTGACAGGAGACACACAAGCATGCTAGCCACAACTGACCAGGAGCCACCTAATTGTGAACCACTGAAGCCATGGGCAGACGCCAGTGCAAAAATATATTTAATAATATAAAGAACAACAAGGTAATTCTAGAAGAAAATGGCAGTCCTACAACTACAAGACCTGAAATAGAGCAATGAAGAGGAAACAGAAGGAAGCAACACCAAAAAAACCTTTATGATGATCATTGAAGCTCTCAAAGAAGATATGAAAAATTCTCTTAAAGAAATAGAAAAAAATACAACCAAAAAATTGGAAGAGATGAACAAATCTATGAAAGAAACATGCCAGGAACTAAAAACTAAAATAGAAGCAGTAAAAAAGGCACAAAATGAGGCAAAGATGGAAATAGAAAACCTGAAGAAAAAAGCTGGAACCACAGATACAAGCATAACCAACAGAGTTCAAGAGATGGAAGATAGAATCTCTGAAGTGGAAGACTCAGTAGCTCAAATAGATATATTAGTCAATGAAAATACTAAAACCAAAAAAGCCATAACATAAAATGTTCAGGAAATCAGGGACATCATGAAAAGACCTAACTTGAGAATAATAGGAATAGAAGAAGGAGAAGAATACCAGCTCAAAGACACAGATAATGTTTTCAATAAAATCATAGAAGGAAACTTTCCTAACTTGAAGAAGGAAATGCCTATAAAGATACAAGAAGCTTATAGAACACCAAATAGATATGACCCCCCACAAAAAAAGTCAGCGTGCCACATAATAATCAAGCTACAAAACATACAGAACAAAGAAAAGAGCTGCAAAAGAAAAGGGCCAAATTACCTATAAAGGTAGACCCTTCAGAATAACACCTGACTATACAATGGAAACAATGAAAGCTAGAAGGGCTAGGTCAGAAGTTATATAGACGCTAAAAGAGCATGGCAGCCAAACTAGAATACTATACCCTGCAAAACTATCAATCATCATAGATGGAGTAAACAAGGTATTTCAGGACAAAGTCAGACTGAAACAATATCTACCAATCCAGCACTACAGAAAGGATTAGAGGGAAAACTACAACCTAAGGACCCCAGATACACCCATAAAACCACAAACAATGATTAACCACACAGAAGAATACTTCAGAGAAATATAAACAAGTTACCACCAAAAATAGCAGGAAATATCAATCAGTGGTCACTAATATCCCTTAATATCAATGGACTCAACACTCCTATAAAACGACACACACTAACAAGATGGATACAACAACAGAAGCCATCCTTCTGTTGCCTACAAGAAACACACCTCAACCACAGAGACAGACACAAAGGGTTGGGAAAAGACTTTCCAGTCAAATGTTCCTAAGAAACAAGCTAGGGTTGCCATCCTAATATCTAACAAAGTAGACTTTAAGCTAAAAGCAATTAAAAGGGACCAAGATGGTCATTACTTATTCATCACAGGAAAAATTGGTCAAGAGGAGATTTCAATACTGAATATTTATGACCCTAATATAAGGGCACCTACCTACATAAAAGAAAAACTGCTAAAGCCCGAATCCCACATCAATTCTCACACCCTAATAGTGGGAAACTTGAATACCCCACTTTCAACCCTGGATAGGTCAACCAGAGAGAAATTCAACAGAGAAATAAGGAGTATAAAAGAGGTTATGATGCAAATGGATTTAATAGATATCTACAGAACCTTCCACCCAAAGGCAAAGGAATATACATATTTCTCAGCTAGTCATGGAACTTTCTCCAAAATTGACCACATAATTGATCATAAAGCAAATATCAACAGATACAAAAAATGAAAATAATCCCTTGTAACATATCAGACCACCAGGGCCTAAAGTCAGAGTTCAACAACATCAAAAATTAAAGAAAGCCTAAGAACTTATGGAAACTAAACATCACTCAGCTGAACCACGTCTGGGTCAAGGAAGAAATTAAGAAAGAATTCAAAGTCTTCCTAGAATTTAATGAAAATGAACCCACAATGTACCTAAACTTGTGGGACACAATGAAAGCAGTCTTAAGAGGAAAATTCATTGCTCTAGATGCATATATGAAAAACCTAGAGAAATCCCACACTAGAGACCTAACAGCTCAGCTGAAAGCCTTAGAACAATTAGAAGCGAACTCACCTAGAAGGAGTAGACAGCAGGAAATAATCAAACTTAAAGCTGAAATCAATACAATTGAAACAAAAAGAACAATGCAAAGAATCAATGAATCAAAGAGTTGGTTCTTTGAGAAAGTCAACAAGATAAATAAGCCCTTAGCCAAACTAATCAAAAAACAGAGAGAGAGTGTCCAAATCAACAAAATCAGAAATGAAAAGGGGGGCATAACAAAGGACCCCAGGAAATACAGAGAATTATCAGATCATACTTTGAAAATCTGTATTCCACAAAAATGGAAAACCTAGAAGAAATGGACAGCTTTCTGGACAGGTACCATCTCATCTACCAAAATTAAATGAAGATCAGATTAATTACCTAAACAGGCCTATAACCCTTAAGGAAATTGAAGCTGTCATTAAAAGCCTCCCCCAAAATAAAAACCCTAGTCCAGATGGTTTCAGTGCCGAATTCTACCAGACATTCAAAGAAGAATTACTGCCATTACTCCTCAAACTATTTAATACAGTAGAAACTGAAAGATTATTGCCAAATTCCTTTTATGAGGCCACAATTACCCTAATACCCAAGCCACTCAAAGACACAACAAAGAAAGAAAACTACAGACCAATCTCTCTCATGAATATTGATGCTAAAATTCTCAACAAAATTTTAGCAAACCGTATACAACAATGTATAAAAAAATATCATCTACCATGACCAAGTAAGCTTCATCCCAGAAATGCAGGGTTGGTTTAACATATGAAAAACCGTGAACGTTATCTATCATATAAACAAACTAAAGGAACAAAACCACATGATCATATCCTTAGATGCTGAAAAAGCCTTTGACAAAATCCAACACTTCTTTATGATTAAAGCCCTGGAAAGATCAGGAATACAGGGAGAACACCTAAATATAATAAAGGCGATTTACAAGAAGCCAACAGCCAGTATCAAACTTAATGGAGAAAAACTCAAATCAATCTCACTAAAATCAGGAACTAGACAAGGATGTCCTCTCTGTCTTTATCTATTCAACATAATTCTTGAAGTTTTAGCTCAAGCAATGAGAGAACGAAAGGAGATTAAGGGGATACAAGTTGGAAAAGAAGAAGTGAAACTATCTCTATTTGAAATGATCTGATTGTATATATAAGTGACCCACAAAATTCTTCCAAGAAACTGCTACAGCTGATAAACATCTTCAACAATGTAGCAGGATACAAGATTAACTCAAAGAAATCCATAGCCTTTCTATACAGTAAAGATAGAAGAGCTGAAAAAGAAATAAGGGAAACATTACCCTTCATAATAGCTGCAAATATTATTAAATACCCTGGAGTAACTATAACCAAAGAAGTAACAGATGCATTTGACTAAAATTTTAAATCACTAAAGAAAGAAATTGAAGAGGATATCAGGAAATGGAAAGATTTCCCATGTTCCTGGATAGGTAGGATCAACATAGTAATATTGGCAATCTTACCAAAAGCAATCTACAGATTCAATGCACTGCCCATCAAAATCTCAACACAATATTTTTTGGACCTTGAAAGAACAATACTCAATTTCCTTTGGAGTAACAGGAAAGCCAGGATTGCCAAAACAAACTTACTCAACAAAAGAACCTCAGGAGGTATCACCATCCCTGACTTCAAGCTATACTATAGAGCTACAGTAATAAAAACAGACTGGTACTGGCATAAAAACAGACTTGTGGATCAATGGAATAGAATTGAGGATCCAGACATTAACCCAAAAGCCTATGAACACCTGATCTTCGACAAAGAGGCCCAAAATATTCAATGGAAAAAAAGATAGTATATTTAACAAATGGTGTTGGCATAGCTGGATGGAAGTGTGTTGAAAAATGCAAATAGATCCAAGCCTGTCACCCTGAACAAAACTCAAATCCAAGTAGATCAAAGACCTCAACATAAACCCAGCCACTTTAAACTTGATAGAAAAGAAAGTGGGAAATACACTTCTACGAATTGGCACAGGCAACCACTTCCTAAATATAATACCAGTGGCACAGACACTAAGACCAACAATCAATAAGTGGGATCTCCTGAAGCTAGGAAGCTTCTGTAAAGCCAAGGACACTGTCAATAGGACAAAATGACAGCTTACAGAATGGGAAAAAATTTTCATCAACCCTACAAGTGATAGAGGACTGATCTCTAATATATATAAAGAACTCAGGAATCTAGAGCCCAAAACCTTGAATAACCCAATCAAAAAATGGAGTTCAGATCTAAAAAGGGAATTCTCAGCAGAATTACCAATGGCTAAAAGACACCTGAAAAAGTGCTCATCATCTTTAGCCATCAGAGAAATGCAAATCAAAACAACTTTTGAGATACCACCTGACACCTATCAGATTGGATAAGATGAAAGACAAAGAGGACAGCCTATGCTGGAGAGGATATGGATCAAGGGGAACACTCCTCTATTGTTGGTGGGAGTGTAAGCTTTTTCAGCCACTTTGGAATACAGTATGGGAGTTTCTCAGAAAATTGAGAATCAATCTCCCCAAGGACCCAGCAATACCACTTCTGGGTGTATACCCTAAAGATGCACATTCAGACTCCAAAGTTATTAGGTCAAGTATGTTCATAGCAGCGTTATTTGTAATAGCAAGAACCTGGAAACAATCTAAATGTCCCTCAACTGAATAATGGATTAACAAACTGTGGTACATCTACACAATGGAGTACTACTCAGCAGTAAGAATAAATGATATCCTAAAATTTTCAGGCAAATGGATGGATTTGTAGAATATCCTACTATGCGAAGTCTCACAAACCCAGAAAGATAAGCACTGGATATACTCACTCATTAGTGGACTCTAAACAAACAAACAAACAAACAAGAAAAAAGCAAAGCATGCCCAAGCTGCAAACCATAACCACTGAACAGCTTGGGATCAGAAACACCTTGGACTGACTCCTTGGATCCCACTCCCCCTAGAGGAACACCTGACTCAGACTTGAGGTTTGGGGGAGAAAAGTGGATTTGCCAGGAGTGGAGGCTGAACTAAGCCATATTGGGACAGTGGGACCATAGCATCGCCTGCCGGGGGGGAGGGAGGAGAGATGTGGAGAAGAAAGAATGACCTGATGTGGTGGGAGGGGGAAGAGACCTTGAATAAGGATATACAGGATAGAAAGTGTGACCTCTTTGTTCATATTGAAAAAAAAAAAAAAGAGTGAGTGAGCCACGAAAAGCCTCATCAAACAACATTCCTAGTGAACAGAAGAACAAGAAGTCTTGTACACAGGAAAGATGTTATGGATCTCCACCTTTTTATAGTGAAGTTTTGAGTTCTGCTTTTGTTTTAAACTTGAGTCTGGAACTCACGATGTAAGCCATGCTACCCTTGATCTCAGAATCTTTTTATTCTAACCTCCCAAGTGCATACAGGAGAATGTCAACATGGACAGCTCTTTCAATATGTTTTTATGAGACCTTTGAAATTTTCCTGTTATTTAGATATAATTCAGGTAAGTTCCAGATATGTTCTCGCAGATGCATGCCACCAGAGACATGGACGTAGACATGTGTAGGCTTGTACCTGCATTGAGAAGTATGATTTAATGTTGAACCAAATCCCCAGGCTGGGTGGGAAACAAATGAACTGTCCTGGCAATAATAGGCTAAAGGGATAAAGACAGTCAGTCATCACACAGCTATGTGTAATATGGACATGCTGAGCTTCCTGAGACCTTCAATGTAAAAGGCATCTCCATACGAATATTTCCAGAGGTGCTTCTGTTACATAAAACAGTATCATCTATCATGTTAAATTAATATTGTTAATTTGAACTTGTTTTGTCATTTTAATTGTCACTTAATTTGTAAGTATTTAATCTTATTTAATATTTATCAAAAATCATACACATAAGTTTATGTCTACTTTTTAAAAGTGTAAGTGGTGTTCTGCTCAGAAAGACTTTTCCTGTGCTAATAAGATCAAGGCTATTCTCCCATTTTCTCTCTTATCAGATGCTGAGTATCTGGTGTTATGTAGACATATTTTATTCATCTGGAGTTGAGTTTGTGCAGGGTGATAAGTATGGATCTATATGGATTCTTCTACATGCAGCCATCCAGTTTGACTAGCATCATTTGTTGAAGATGTTTTTTTTTTTCCAGTGTATATTTCTGCCTTCTTTATCAAAAATCAGAGTATCCTTAGGTATGTGGATTTATGACTTGCTCTTTAATTCTGCTCCATCAAACAACATGTGTATTTTTGTGCCAATACCATGCTGTTTTCATTAAAAAACCTTTACAGTACAAGTTGAATTCAGGGATAGTGATACCTCCAGAAGTTCTTTTATTATTCAAAATTGTTTTAGCAGCACAGGCACTAAGATCAACAACTACTAAATAAGACCTCATGAAATTGAAAATCTTCTGAACAGAAAAGGACACCATCTTTTAGAAAAAATAGCAGATTACAAAACAGAAAAAAAGATTTTAACAACTACACAATCGATAGAGGGTTAATGCCCAAAATACATTTTTTAAAAATGTAAAGCAACTAGATATCAAGGAAACAGATTAACAAATGAGGTACAGATTTAAACAAAGAATTCTTAATAGAGAAAACTCAAAGGGCTGAGAAACACTTAAAGAAATGTTCAACACCCTTAACATCAGGGAAATGCAAATCAAACCAACTTTTAGATTCTATCTTGTACCTGTCAGAATTAATAAGTGACGACTCATCCTGGCAAGGACATGTAGCAAGGGGAACATTCTTCTACTGCTGGTGGGAGTAAAATCATGTACAGCCACTGTAGAAATCAGTATGGCAATTCCTCAGGAAGATGGGAATCAATCTACCCCAATATCCAGCTATATCACTCTTGGGCATGTACCCAAAAGATGATTTATCCTACCACAAGGACATTTTCTCAACTATGTTCATTGCTGCTCTATCTATAATAGCCAGATGTAATGGGATTATGTTCTGCTACCTTGTAAACATTTGTCCCTCCTATTGGTTTAATAAAAAGCTGATTGGTCAGAAGGAAAACAGAAAATGTGGATGGGTCTACCAGACTAAGAAAACTCTGGTAAGAGGAAGGGCAGAGCAGAGATGCCAGCAGACTCAGAGGAAAAAAGATAACCATACAGCTCTGAGAAAAGATACCAAGTCACATGGCTAAACAGATTAATGAAAATAGATTAACATGAAAGAGATAGCTAGCAATATGTCTGAGCCATAGACCAATCAGCATGAAATTAATATAAGCCTTTGTGTGATTATTTGGGGATAAGCGGCAGCAGGGCTAAGCATAAACCTCTGAGCTAGGCTGGAAAGGCTGGGAAAGAAACTTCTTACTATAGCCAGTTTTTGGAAACAACCTAAATATACCTCAACAGAGGACTGGATAAAGAAAATGTTGTACATTTACATAGTGGCATATTGCTCAACTGTCAGAATAACATGATATGTACAGGCAAATAAATGGAACTAGGAAAAAAATCATCATGAATGACATCTCCCAAACCCAGAAAGACAAATATGTTATACAATTAATTATATGAGGATATTAGATGTGAAGTTAATGATAACCAAGAACTTACAGAGATTGTGTATAGAGTACGGTACTGAAGGCAGACAGATAGACCCCCTACAAAACAGAAATAGAATAGATAGTAATGAATGGGTGGGATGGGGCACTGAAACAGGAGGATCAAGTTGGACAGTGAAAACACACACACACACACACACACACACACACACACATACACACACACACACACGTGCACGCATACATGTATATACGCACCCATGTACTCACTCATTCAAGCACACATGCACAAAACAAATACATCTCAACGTAGTTAACCTACAAAGAATGGTTTTTCTCTCACAGCTCTAGAATATTCAAAACATGGTGGAAAATGTAAATCAAGAATTTGGACAACTCTAAGTTTTCAGGAAAAAGAATTTGATAAACCTAGCAGTAGTGAGAATGTGGGAGCTGAAGAGTAACCTCCTATAGAGCTCAGCCTCATCAAGATCTTTAATATCATAGACAAACATATATAGAAAATGCTATAATTTGCGGCTGTTGGCAAAATTTACTTACATAATCCTCACTTGCCTTTTAGAATTAGCCTGGCATTTATAGAGAAATACATTTTCTTTTACTTTTTATTACATGTTATTAATTTTGTATGAACATGTAGATGTGCATGGATGTGAGCATGTCACAGTGAACACACAGAAGTCAGACAACAAATTGCCAAATTTGGTTTAATTCCTCCACCATGTGAATCCCAAAGATCAAACTCAGGTCATAGACTTGGCACTAGGAGTCATCAACCACTGAACAATCTTGCCAAACCCAGGAGCACAGGCCTTTGATATATTATTGATCTCTGGTGATAGAAGTAGAAACTAAGGATAACCTAAGCAGTAGAAACTAAGAATAACCTAAAAGACCACAACATTACTGGACTACAACCTGAAAACTGCCTCCATATTTGACAAGCTCCACAATGGCTTCCATACTTTATCATATATATATGTATCATATATATATATAAACTATGCTAAGACAACCCTTAATATCAAACCATTCTCATGTTCTTGATACCTGTACAGTTCCTACAGAGCAAAGATGGCAAAGGGGATCCACAGAAAGCATAACACAATCACCATTTTACAGAACAAGAGCAAGCAAGAGCAAGAGCAGAGGAAAGTTTGCTTGGGAGCTTGGGAATATCAGCTTGTGGTACAGCCAGAATTGAGGACCAAGCCAGCTGAGTCCAAACCCACTTTCTTAATTACTGTCTGGTACAAGTCCTCTCAGCTGCGGCTTTCTACTGAACCTAATGCAGAGAATCCCTGAGAACTTCCTGGGACATTGGTGTTGGTTCATCTAAGTTCTCCAATTTGCAGTCCTAAAAAAATTAGTGTCTCATCCTTCCTAAAGATTTTCCTTATGTTATAATTTACTGTAAGGCTGTTAGCTAATAATCAATATAAAAATCATCTTTTTACACTTCTATTTTTTGTAAGTGCAACAACTTGAAAACACTATCTAAATATTTGCATAATATCCCAATGACAACAACCTACTAAATTAATTCACAACTGCTGAGGATATGACACAGTGGGACAGTACTCACCCACAATGTGCAAGACCCTGGATTCCATCCCTAGTATCTAGAAATTAATTCATTCCTGGATGGTCCAAAGGGAGAGAGAAGGCTTTGCTTTTCTTAGATAATGAAAGCCATTTTGCTCAATGAGGCTGTAAATACTTTTTCCACAGATAGTAGTAAAACTATTTGAATACCCTCAAAATGAAGAGAGTCTGTTAATTGTGGGAACCTACTTGTTCTTATTTTTAAAGAGAATTGATGTAGGATGTTTTCTGCATGCCCTGAATTATCATTGGATAATAAAGGAATGGCTTTGACATATGGAAAGTCATGTTAAAAACAGGCTGGAAATCCAAGCATGGATAAAGTGGAAGGAGAGCAGAGTCAGGGCAAGTTGCTGCCAAGAGGGCAAGATGTAAAAGTACAGGTAAGCCATGGGCCATGCGTCAAGGCATAGATTAATAAAAATGGGTTAAGATGCAGGATCTATCTAGCAATATTCCTGAGCCATAGGCCAAACAGCATGTAATTAATATAAGCATGTGAGTCATTTTGCAGGGCTAAGCAGCATCAGGTGAGTCTGAACTGTGGGGCTATGCTGGGCCAGAAACTTCCACTACAAATGGTGTTCCAACGTGGGTCATTCATATTCACATAAATCCTGAGAAAGCTTAAAAGAGTTCTAGAACACAGAAACAGAGCCAAGAGCAGCTTCTGAGATGTGTCTCTGATGTGGGTTATAATGCAGAGAAGGTGTGGCCTATGTAATTTTTGAATTATAAAATGGTGAACATGCAGCAGGCAGCTTAAGCTGCAGCAAGGCGGGTTCCCAAATCTCACAGGAGCCCTCAACATAAGCACAGGCTGCATATGATGAATTTAAGGTTTCTGTTTATACAGACAAAAAGGGGAAAGAGTCAAAGATGGCTTCTTAGTAGCAGCATTTTCTTGGGTCAGTGCTATTTGCTGGTGGTGAGCAGATGCACAGCTCCTTTAAGTGACTGACTCAGCCTTAGTTACAAAAGCTGTGTGGCTCTTTTAAGAGACCTTGCTGCCAAATACATAAATGGAGTTCATAAGCAGATGGCAGTGGTGCTGTACTTGGTAACAATGTGGACCCTAAGATTCCTCAGAGTTGGGGTGGCAAATAGCTCCACAATATTTAATACTGCTTTCCATAATTGAGAAGGTAAGCCTGCCTCTGGTACCTCCATATTGAAAAGCCAAGTTGAACAGAATCAGCAGTCAAAGCAGTACTTTACAGTCTATCATTTTAAAAGCTCTTCTGGCTAGAAAATGATGAAGAATATGCCATAAAACAAATTTAGATGAAGAAAAACCTCTAAATAGGTTACAATGCTCATGGAAAAAAATATGTAGGCTGGGAGACAAAAAAAGGGTAGAGAAACTCCTTAAAAGAGAAATAGAATAATATTTATTCTATTAATAATAAAATATAATAAGCCGCATAAAGATGGGAAATACACAAAGAATCAGAATTATATTATTGTTTTTTCTTTTAATTTTTAACTGTTAATGAGTTACCTGTAGAAAAACATTTGATTGTAAAGGCTGCTAAGTTAAACAAACATATATATTTTAAAGGTATCTTGACATTAAAATTTGGGTCTAAGAATATGTTGCTTTGGAAAAGAGGTTATGTTTTCCACAGAAGATGAGAACCTGTGGATTGTTTTCAGGCTAATGTGGTTTAATTAAAGAAATTCCCTGAAAAATCTCTGATGGGAAAAGATGGCCACATAAGCTTCAAGGCTGTCAACTAAGATGATCCAGCCTCAGGACCCCCATAAGATTGCCAGTGCCACCAGTATGCAAGAAGTAGTAATAGAAAGCTATGTCTAAATTCCCAAAATAATGTTTATAAATGATTATAAATAGTTAATGATCATAGTAAATCTTTTTCTAGGAAAAAAGGTAGGATATGGTGTAGAAATTATTTTAAAAGACAAATTATTTGAATCTACTTTAGATTCAAATAATTCTTTGGATTCTTTGGATTAAAGAATCTACTTTAATCCAAAAAACCCCAGCAATTAATCTCAAAATTATTTTACAGTAGTATGGATTTTGGTTTACTGACGCAAATTTAAGGTCAGTTTTGTTTTACTGTATGTATATTTCTACTGTTAAGATTATATTTATGCAATTCCTTGAAAATTATAAGTATAATTAAGAAATGTAGATTAATGGTCATCTATAATAGCCAAACTTATAGTTATATTAGTTAGGTTTTTGTAGGTATACAAAAATATATTTCAATTAGATAGGTAATCTTCAAATACTTCAATGACCTACAGAATACGACATTTGAAATACTGTAAGAACTTAGACTTTTCTGGACAGTGAGACAGGTCTGCTCCTGGCAGCACCAATATACTTCAAGAGAACGATGGACATTGAAGAAACCCCATATGGAATTTATCTTCTTAGTGGTAAAAGTTAGCCAATGGACAGGAAAATGTTCTTGCATTAACTGCTTCACAGTATGCTGTATAAAGTGGACATGCAGGACCCATAGGGAAGTGATCTCTGAACTTTGACAGAACAAGCGCAGATGTTCCTTCAGATTCCTGCTTTGCAGAGAAAACTGCCAAACATTCTGTAGAACACAGGGAGAAGCAACTGCTGAACTATGCCAGAATGGACAGAGCAGTCCTTCAAATTTCCTGCTTCACTGAAAGGTATGTCAGAGATTCTAGGTCTGTAGACCAAAGATGGATGCCCCAAAGTTAAAAAGGAACTTTGGGTGACTGTCTAGGCAGACAGCTGCCATTTCTAGATTTTGGAAGTTGCTTACACTTCCTATTTACTCATTGTCTTTCTGTGGTCTTTCATGTAGCTGAAGATTAGGTATTTTTAAGTATAGTTTTCCTTAGTTATTATAAAAGGTATATTATATATAAAACTTTAGACTCAGAAGGATAAGGTAGATGATAGATTTTTTTAATTTTGTTAAATACAAGTAGTTATTGTAACTGTAATTCTTGCTAGATAGTTGTTTTATTATACGTAATTTTGCTATGTTGAAATTGAAACCTTCCTTTCTGATTATAATAGAAAAAGGTAAGTAATGTCAGATATCTTTGTGTATGCTGTGAATATCACTGGATAATAAAGAAACTGCTTTGACCTATGGTAAGACATCTTAGAAGCAGGTGGGAAATTTGAGCATAAATAAAGTGGAAGTAGGGTGGAATCAATGCAGAGGCACTGCAAGTTGCTGCCAAGAGAGCAATATGTAAGTAATATAAGCTGCAGGTGCATCCAGACCATGGGACTCGGGGCTAAGCCAGACAAGAAACCTCTACCACAGAGAATCTCTATAAGTTTTATCCTGTTTTAAAAATTATCCAATCAAAGGGGCATTTACATTTTTAAACAGACATACTTTTTTCTTGAAGCTAGAGGAGACATAGTCCTTTAATATTTCAAGGGATTTGAGGGTCTCTAAACCTGCTTGAAGTGAGACAACTGACCATTGTCTTTGAAACAGGTAGCTATTAGCTGTCAGGTGTGTAAAGCAGGAGGGGCTGGGTAGCCTAGCCTTTACTATAACTGGACAGGATGTTACTTGGCTTCATTATAAGTCACCATAATGATAGACACTGCAACATCCATCTCTATACCTTAAAAGGAGTTCTAGCAGCCAAAGGGACATGACCTCATACAGGAGCAGTCTTTCCACAGTAGTATGCTTGCTAAGTTGAGACCTTTCATATGCTTGTGCTCCTTATTAGGGGCTGCAGTAGAGATTACAAGTCATCGCCTCTTCTGCAGGTGTAAGACAAATACATGCCTGGGCATTGCCTTGTGTCCCAGGTTAGTGACTAATGACAAGAGCTCTGGTTATTTGTTTCATGTTCAGCCTTTAGAATTACATGTGAAATACATACCACTGTCACAGATGAATGTGGACAGATAGAACCAGAGGGAAGGCCACTGGTGTTAGTCATCATTCTTATACTCTGGCTGCTTCTTTGTCTATACAATAGTGGATAGTGCCTCAGCTCTCATTCTCCTCAGTTAAGATTCTGACTAGGAACATCTTCCCCTGGATGCCTAAGAGTCCTCTGCAAATGCTTACTTTACCTTGCTGCTACATGAACACTGTCTCCCTCAATGGTACCTATGTCCAAATGTGGCTTCCCATCTCCAGGTGACAGTCTAATATTCCACTCAGACTCTTTAATAGAAAAATAAACATTACCTGTCACTTCAGCTGTCCTGTAACCAGATGATAAAATCTAGATCATTGTAAAGTAAGATGAGCAGAAGATGAAGACTGTGTAGAATAGCTTTGAACTGAATTTAGAGATTCTGAGGTTGAAGCATTTAGAGGCCATGTGGTACAGTGCCTGAATTTTCCACTTTTAATGATGAGAATCTGCCTGATTCATCCAGTTTGTTTTATGTGCCTGACATAATGCATGAATAGCTCAAGCTCAGTCATAGGAAATGATCTTTGTGCCTATCTCACTTACACTCAGAGTCGCTTATCTCCTCTAAAAGCTTCAACTATTCAAACACATGCATGTTATTTCATATACAAGGAATTTCATATATAAAAAAGTCCCACACCAGTCTCCAAAAGCATAGGACAGCTTTTAAATTCACTTTAGTTACTTCTGTATTTTTTCTGTACCCTGCCACTAATAATAACAGCTAATGTTTTTGAAAGATGGAATATATACATTGGTTGTTTTGTCTTAAGAAAGGCCCTGCAATGTAACCTGACTATCTTTGAATGTGTGATCTTCCTGCCTTAACTGCTGGAAGCATGGATCACAAGCATGCACAATCATCCCCAGCAGTGATTTGTTGAATTTTTACAATGATCTCATTGAGGAAGCATCAGCAACCTCCCTTTACATAGAAAACAGCCAAAGCTGAGAGAAATCCATAGACTTATTTATTTGAACATCTGGTTCACTGATGAGTCTCTACAAGCTCATTTTGTAACCTGTGTCTGTAAATTCAACAGAACATGCTTCTCAAAGCAAGCATTACCATACATGTCATGTCTGTCTGTATAACATAGTGTTCTGCCACATCCTTGGTGTTTTTCATACTAATTTTCAGAAATATACAGACTGCAGGGTAACATCAGTGTGTGGACACAAGAGCCTGTATTTAACCAGTCCCTTTCAAGGAAAACTTAATATATCTTAAATTTCTCACTATTAGAAATGCCATGACAAAATTTAAAGTTTTTTTTCAAGTATAGTGTTAAAAATTTCAAAAAATTTTCTAAGGTTTTCAGCTGTGCTGTTAGTTCTCTAGTGTGGAATTTCTCTAGGTTTTTCATATAGGCATCTAGGGCTATGAATTTTCCTCTTAAGACTGCTTTCATTGTGTTCCATAAGTTTAGGTACATTGTGGATTCATTTTTGTTAAATTCTAGGAAGACTTTGATTTCTATCTTAATTTCTTCCTTGACCCAGAGGTGGTTCAGTTGAGTGATGTTTAGTTTCCGTGAATTGGTAGGCTTTCTGTGATGTTTGATTTTGTTGAACTCTAACTTTAGGCCCTGGTGGTCTGATTATTTCCATTTTTTGGTATCTATTGATATTTGCTTTATGAACAATTATGTGGCCAATTTTAAAGGAAATTTCCATGGGGTGCTCAGAAATATGTATATTCCTTTTGTGTTTGAGTGGAAGCTTCTGTAAATATCTACTAAATCTATTTGCATCATAACCTCTGTCAGACTCCTTATTTCTCTGTTGAGTCTCTGTCTGGTTGACCTATCCAGGGTTTAAAGTAGGGTATTGAAGTCTCCCACTATTAGGGTACGAGAATTGATGTGGGATTTGAGCTTTAGTAGCGTTTCTTTTAATAGATAGGTGCACTTATAATAGTGGCATAAATATTCAGGATTGAAATCTCCTCTTGACCAATTTTTCCTGTGATGAATAAGTAATGTCCAACCTGGTCTTTTAATTGATTTTGGTTTGAAGTATACTTTGTTAGATATTAGCATGGCAACTCCAGCTTGTTTCTTAGGGCGATTTGACTGGAAAATCTTTTCCCAACCCTTTACTCTGAGCCTATATCTGTCATTAAGGTTGAGGTGTGTTTCTTGTATGCAGCAGGAGGATGGCTTCTCTTTTTGTATCCATCTTGCTAGTGTGTATCTTTTTATAAGTGAGTTGAGTCCATTGATATTAAGGGATATTAGTGACCACTGATTGTTATTTCCTGTTATTTTTGGTGGTAGCTTGTATATATTTCCTTTCTTTGGGCTTTTCTTCTGTGGGATTCTTGTTGTAGAACCACCAGTTTTTTCTGGTGTTGCCTTGTTCTTTATGTTGTTATATGTATTCTTGCACTGGCATCTGCCTATGGTTTCAGTGGTTCACAATTAGTCAGCTCCTAGTCAGTTGTAGCTAGAGGGCTTGGGTGTCTCCTGTCTGTCCTCAGCAAGGGGAATGTACTATCTCTGATTCTGCTCTGGACACAGGTCTCTATTTCAAAAGCCTCACTGCATCTCTGACAAGGCAGTTCACCCTGGAGGCAGGGCCTGATTATGGGAAATCCCCTTCTGTTAAGAATCCCTGAGCAAGGCCCCTCCCAGCTAAAGCCTAGGGCCTGTCTGCTGGCAACAGTCGGAGATCAGAACCTTGGCTGTACCCCTGCCCCAGAGAGGGATTCTCCACATTGATAGCTCCAGAGCTGGAATCCACAGAAGCATTCTCACCTAGAAGAAGTAGACCACAGGAAATAATCAAACTTAGAGTTGGAATCAATACAATTGAAACAACAACAACAAAAAAAACCAATACAAAGTATCAATGAATCAAACAGTTGGTTCTTTGAGAAAGTCAACAAGATAGATAAACCCTTATCCAAACTGACCCCAAAAAGCAGACAGAGTGTATCCAAATCAACAAAATCAGAAATGAAAAGGGGCACATAACAACAGACCCCAGGAAATCCAGAAAATTATCAGGTCATACACTGAAAATCTATACTCCACAAAACTGGAAAACCTAGAAGAAAAGGACAACTTTTTGGATAGGTACAATTTACCAAAATTAAATCAAGATAAGATTAAATACCTAAACAGACCAGTAACACTAAAGGAAATTGAAGCTGTCATTAAAAGCCTCCTAAGTGAAAAAAGCCCAGGTCCAGATGGTTTCAGTGCAGAATTGTAGCAGGCATTCAAAGAAGAATTACTACCATACTCCTCAAACTCTTTTATACAGTAGAAATTGAAGGAAAATTGCCAAACTCTTTTTATGAGACCACAATTACAAGCCACTCCCCAAGCCACTCAAAGATGAACAAAGAAAAAGAATTTTAGACCAATTTCCCTTATGAACATTAATGCAAAAATTCTCAGCAAAATTCTAGCAAGCTGTATAAAACAACATATAAAAAATGAAATCCACAATCAAGTACGCTTCATTTCAGTAATGCAGGGATGGTTAAACATATGAAAAACTGTAAATGTCATCTGTCATATAAACAAACTGAAGGAAAAAAAACTACATGATTATATCTTTAGATGGTGAAAAAGCCTTTGACAAAATCAAACACTTCTTTATGATAAAAGTCCTGGAGATATCAGGTATACAGGGAAAATATAATAAAGGCGATTTACAAGAAGCCGACAGCCAACATCAAAGTAAATGGAGAAATACTCCAAGCAATCCCACTAAAATCAGAAACTAGACAAGGCTGTCCTCTCTCCCCTTATCTATTCAATACAGTTCTTCAAGTTTTAGCTAAAGCAATAAGAGAACAAAAGGATATTAAGGGAATATAAATTCGAAAAGAAGAAGTGAAACTATCTCTATTTGTAGATGATATAATTTTATGCGTAAGTGACCTACAAAATCCTACCAGGGAACTTCTATAGCTGATAAACATCTTCAGTAATGTAGCAGGATACAAGATTAACTCAAAGAAATCAGTAGCCCTCCTATACACTAAAGATAAAAGGGCTGAAAAAGAAATAAGGGGAACATCACGCTTTATAATAGTTTCAAATATCATTAACTATCTTGGGGTAACTCTAACCAAAGAAGTGACAGATCTATTTAACAAAAACTTTAAGTCACTGAAGAAATTGAAGAAGATACCAGAAAATAGAAAGCTCTCCCATGTTCCAGGATAGGTAGGATCTACATAGTAAAAATGGCAATCCTACCAAAAGCAATTTACAGATTCAATGCGCTTCCTATCAAAATCCCAACACGATTTTTGACAGACCTTGAAAGAACAATACTCAATTTCATTTGGAATAACAGGAAAGCCAGGACTGCCAAAACAATTTTGCTCAACAAAAGAACCTCAGGAGGAATCACCATCCCTGACTTCAAGTTATACTATAGAGCTACAGTAATAAAAACAGCCTGGTACTGGCATAAAATCAGACTTGTTGATCAATGTAATAGAATTGAGGATCCGGACATTAACCCAAAAAACTATGAACACCTGATCTTTGACAAAGAGGCCCAAAATACTCAGTAGAAAAAAGATAGTATTTTTAATAAATGGTGTTGGCACAGCTGGATGATAGTGTGTAAAAAATGCAAATAAATCCAAGTCTATCACCCTGTACAAAACTCAAATCCAAGTGGAACGAAGACCTCCATATAAACCCAGCCACACTGAACTTGATAGAAAAGAAAGTGGGAAATACCCTCCAATGTATTGGCACAAGTGACCACTTCCTAAATTTAACAATAGTAGCACAGACACTAAGAACAATAATCAATAAGTGGTACCTGCTGAAACTGAGAAGCTTCTGAAAAGTCAAGGACACTGTCAATAAGACAAAACGACAGCCTACAGAATGGGAAAAGATTTTCACCAACTCTACAAGTGACAGAGAACTGATCTCTAAAATATATAGAGAACTCAAGAAACTAGAGCCCAAAACTTTGAATAACCCAATCAAAAACTGGGGTTCAGAACTAGAAAGGGAATTCTCAGCAGAAGAATTACAAATGGCTGAAAGGCACATCAAAAAGTGTTCAACATCTTTAGCCATCAGACAAATGCAAATCAAAACAACTTTGAGATACCTCCTTACTGTCAGAATGGCTAAGATTAAAAACACAGATGACAGCTTATGCTGGAGAGGTTGTGGAGCCATTGTTGGTGGGAGTGTAAGCTTATTTAGCCACTCTGAAATGCAGTATGGCAGTTTCTCAGAAAACTGGGAATCAGTCTCCCTAAGGATCCAGCAATACCACTACTGGGCATATACTCTAAAGATGCACATTCGTACTCCAAAGACATTAGCTCAACTATGTTCATAGCAGCATTATTTGTAATAGCAAGAACCTGGAAACAACCTAGATGCCCCTCAACTGAAGAATGGATTAACAAACTGATTAACACAATGGAGTACTACTCAGCAGTAAGAAAAAAATTATATCCTAAAATTTGCAGACAAATGCATGGATTTGGAGAATATCTTCCTGAGCAAGGTATCACAAACTCAGAAAGCTAAGCAGCAGATCTACTCACTCATTAGTGGACTTTAAACGAAAAACTAAGTGTTCCCAAGCTGCAAGCCACAACCACTGAACAACATGGGATCTGAAGCACCTTGGACCAGCACCTTAGAGCCCATTCCCTCCCAAGGAACATCTGACCCAGTCTTGATGTTGGGATGAGGAAAGCAGATCTGCCTGGAGTGGGTGCTGAACTAAGCCACCTTGGGAACTTGGGACCTCCTGCCCTTGCTGGGGAAGAGATAAGGAGATGGGGAGAAGAGAGAGTGACTGAGAAAGGCAGGACGGGGAACAGAGTTTGAACAAGGAGATACATGGATAAAAAAAATGGGACTTTATACATAATAAAAAAGAAATTTCAAAAAATTTATAGGTCAAGGTATTTCAACTTACAGTTGACAATTCTCAGCTGACTATATCAAAGTTTACCACAATAATTTATGCTTGGTGACATGGAAATATTTTTTGCCTACAGTGGTTAGTTATTATTCTGACCAGTTGGTTTCAAATTAAATGATACAATCATGGGATTCTAACAGGTTCCTGAGGCTCTTTGTGGGTTTCCTAACTTACTAGAATCAAGTTGATCAATACAAAAAAAAAGAAGAAAAAAAAAATCAGCATCAATTCAACATGCCTTTGTCTTGCCCAGACAATGCAAATCTCCAAACCTGACACTGTTTCTCTCCAAGTGGTGTTATAGAAAAATAGACCTCATGGAGCCCAGAACAAAAAGTACAACAAATAATAAAAAGACTTTTGAAAAGCAGAAATGATCAATCTCCAAGGTCATTTGAGACATTAGAATTATCTCCTATGTCCCCAAGCATAAACTAAAATATTTGCTGCTTTTGACAATATAAATGTAGGATGGCCTTAGTCAGATATAAATGAGCAATCTTGAGTGAAGAAATGGATTTTGGGGAGCTATGTGGATTACCTGAAGGCATGAACCAGGTGGAACTGATTCTATCTAGAAAGGCAAGGGCAGAGTTATTCCAGATGGTTAGTGTCCTTCAAGTACTGCCTTTCAGAGAGCTGTTATCCCTTCCATGGGACACAGCAGCAGCCCTCTCAGGGTTTGCCCTCTAATGTGGCCCTTTAAAGTATACACTGATACAATTAGCATGCTAATAGTGACATCATCTTCTCCATGATCTTCCTTGAGATTAGTATTGAGATTAGATTAGCAAACACTGTGCTGATTCTCAGATGAACCATGTGAAGTAGTTCCTGTAATCGCATAGATTGGAGATAAGGCCACAAATTAGTAAGTATCATTACCAGATCTCAAACTACTTCTTATTTGTGTCCAAAGCTAAGCTGATAACTACTGCATGCTATGGGCATAAAACAAAGTAGCATACACCTAAAGAGTACCAGAAGCCCAAATGTGGGAAGTGTAACAGCAAAATGACAGTTGTGTTACTGGAGCAAAATGGAGCATTTGGTTGATTATAAGTCTCTTACTTCGCAATGGCTATATGTGAATTTAAGCTTTTAGACAAACATTCACAAGTACAAATGTCTATGGGAGCCAGCAAGAAAACATTCATGAGCCAGGAGGGCCAACTGACAGAGTGCAATAAATGTCATGAACTTCATATCCCATCTAAAGAGGACAACTCCATGGGCTCACAAATGAAACTCACAGGTGAAGCTCAAATGGTACCAGATCATTGAACTGTTTCAAGAGCAGTGAAGATTTTCATTCCTAATGTAAAATATTCCTATCCCCAGACAGAAATGTCAATGTTCTAAAAAACATTTTGAGGCTAAGTCTTCAGCTTCTGACATGTATACCTGAGTGGTACTGGGAAATGCTTTTGTAGTGACCAAGTATCCTTCCTTCATCCTTGTTAACACAGCTGATCTTCTGTGAGTGGCTCAAAGATGGTAACATGTGCAATGAAGAGAGAGCCAAGACCTTTGTGCCTATAAGACTTTAAGGAATAATTTGAGAGCAAGAAAGATGGAGCACCACAAAAACGCCCTTCTTGTTCTCTTCTCTCCCGTCATGTACTGAATGCTAATGAAACAGAACAGCATTGAAAATTTTGGCAGCCATTTTGTGAGCACTCAGCAACAAGACTGATGTGCAGGCTAATGTACCTACAGTGATAGAGTCAAAGCATACAAAGGTTTTGTATCCTAGCTATAACACAGAGACTACTTATCCTGAGCAATCTTAGGCACAAAACAGTCCTTGCATTTTAGAACACTATTAGCTTCATTTCTAATACTTGATACAGATTCCATTCCAACAAAGGGCTGCTCGTTCAGCCTCACTGCAGAGGTCTGTTTACAGCATCCCTAATGCATGAAAACTTGAGCAGCATCAAGTTTACACAGTTAGAGTCTTAACTAGATGTACGATAAAGCTCTGCCACTTGAGAACACCCACACTATGCTTCAGAAATTTAAATTATGCTCCTTGCTTTTTTTTTAAAGATGGATAAAATTCCTTACAATATCATACAAGGACTAAACTGTTCTCTCAGTTGCCAGGCAACTGCATATATGCTGCCTAGAGACCAAATTCATGACCCCTTGACTCCTCGAAAGGGTATTTCTCATTGCTGATATGCCTGTGCCCAAGTTTGACACTTGCTACCCAACAAAGATCAAGGTGTACATCTGGGCTGTCCAACAGTTCTGGGCTCATTACCTGTCAGGTTATATCATTCCTAAGCACACCATCAATAGTGGCTTCTGCATGCAACACCAAATGAGGGAGCGAAGACTCCCTGTCCTTTGTCCTGTCTCATTATGTAGACCAAGCTGGCATTCAGGCAAAGAAAGCAGCCAGAAGAATTGCTACATGGTGGCAGAGTTTTGTAAACCTCATACCACAGCCAAGGAACTTTCCAGTCAAGAATGTGATCAATTTTCACAATGCCCCAATGGGTTTCAATCGCCTGTAACATTTTAATGCACATATAGGGTAAGATGAGTTTATGATCTCATAGGTATGTAAATCTCTTAGTGCAAACTTGATACTGGGGCAGTATTCCCACCTAACATAGCTGCAAGTCTATTTTTAATACCTTAAACCTGAAGTGGGATTATGGTACTTATAAATATTTGTCCCTCCTACTGGTTTAATAAAAAGCTGATTAGCCAGAGGCAGACAGAAAGTGTGGGCTGGGTTACCAGACTAAGAAAACTTTAGGAACATCTCAGAGCAAATCAGAAATGCCACAGAGATGCCAGGAGATGCAGAGGAAAGAAGTTGAAAATGCTGCTGAGAAAAGGTACCAAGCCACATGGCTAAATAAGAATCATGGGTTGAGTTAAGATGAAGGAGTTAGCAAGTTATATGCCTGGGCCCCAGATCAATCAGCATAAAATTAATGTTAAGAATCAGTGTGTCTCTGTGGGACTGTGAGTCTGTGGGCCAGAACCTCAGGGTTAGGCCAAAAAGTCCAGGCCAGAAGCCACATACACCATTAAACCCAAAGGATTATTGACTGGAAAAAGTCTAGAGAGACCCTCAACTGAGGAAGTTTAACCAAAGAGGATTGAAAAGGCTTGAAAAGGCTTAGTTCCTAAAGGTAAACCCAGAACCCCAGTTGCTTTATACCAAATTATAAATAATATGCTTAAGCACTCTTCCCCAGAACATGCTTATTCTTCAAGCAGTCAAACCATTAGGACGAGAAAAGTAAGAATCAGTTTAATCATTATTATCTCATATAAATCAAAGTTTCCATACAGATATTCCAGCTATATCAATAATTTGGAATCGAATTAATTTATATGTGAGCCATTCCTTGGCAAATTAACAGTTGGGAGGTCTATGGATTGGGCTATCTATGGCAGTTCTGTGCATTGATTGAAGACCTAGATGCCTTTTAACTTCTAATTTCTTTAATCCTATAGGATGGCTTTCCTTAGGGTGGTTATCAGTGACTAATCAGCCATTATATCTGCTAGCCAACTGGCAGGAAGGACCCAGCCCTGATGCCCATTACTTTAAGAATTCTCCTAACTTGTCCAGCTCAAAAGCAGAAGCTTAGATCCATATCAAAGACAAAAGGCCAATGAGATTATAGGAAAGATGGTGCCAGGAACTGGAGGAGAGTGGAAACTGAATTTCATACTGCCCAGGGGCCGTATCAGGAAGGTTTTCATCTCATTGACTGAAAGATGAGACAACCCACCAAGTCTGGTCCAACACTGGATGTCATACAGCTTCTTATATCTATATAGGGGCTGGGAGGCCCTTCTTTAGCTTTAGAATAAGCCTTAGGCAGAAAAATAAATATACAGACAGCAAAACATGATGCCTCTAGCAACACAGGTGCTACCGTCCAATGATGCCTCTGTGGCAAGGTACTTGAAGGTAGGAGCTACCTGAACTAGTCCAGAAAGGTACTTCATAAAACTTTTGTCTGTACATCAGCACCTCTGAATGATCCTTATACTCCAAGAACCAGGAAGCAGACTCAGAGCTGTATGTTCATATATATGGTCTGTCGTGGTGATCAGAAAGCTCCTGATTTGTCCAACAACAATATGTGACATGTTGTAGTAAGTTTTTCCAGGCCATTTGGCCCGGAGGTTTGTGCCCGGGAATTTGTGACCTGGTTCACGTGGCGGCTTTTGTCCTCCAAAGAAATGAATCAGACACTTATATTACTTCATACTGTTTGGCCCATGTCTTAAGCACATTACTAGCTAGCTCTTTCATCTTAAATCAACCCATTTCTACTATTCCACCTGCCACGCGGCTCACCTGTATTTCTTTACATGTCTGTCTTCTTTGGGGGTCTGATGGAGATGGACTAACTCCACCCTCCTTCTGCTTGTTTCTTCCTCTGATTCTCCACCCACATCTACGGTGCTGTGCATAGGCCAAAACAGTACTTTATTTACATCATACAGAGAACATTCTACCTCATCTCCCCTTTTCTGTCTAATTAAAAAAGAAGGTTTCAGTTTCCATATAGCAAAATTAAAACAGAACAGCTCTCAAGCAGGAATTACACTCACAATATCCAGTCTATTTGTATTCACAAAATTAAAGAGAATATTCCATTATCTACCTTATCACTGGGAGTCTAAAGCTTCATATCTAATATACCTTTTAAACTAAAAAGAACTATACCTATAATTATTAAACCTTCAACCACATCAAAGACCACAGAAGGATATAGTATTATCCTAATAAGCAGGAAGTGCAAGCAACTTCCAAAGTCTAGAAAATGACAGAGATGACACCTGTCTGCCTGGACAGTCACCCAAAGTTCCTTTGTAATGTTGGGGCACCATCTTCAGCCTAAAGGCCCGAAGTCTCTGGCATATTCAGTGATGCAAGAAATCTGACACAGTCCATCAGTTGCTTCTTCTTGTGTCCTGAAGAATGCCTGGCAATGTTTTTTTGTTTTGTTTTGTTTTGTTTTGCAAAGCAGGAACCTGAAGGACCATCTCGGCTTGTTTTGCCAAGGTTCAGAGGTCACTTTCCTATGGAACCTGCATGTCCAGTTTATACAGCATACTATCAAGCAGTCAATACCAGAACAGTTTCTTGTCCAGTGGCTAACTGTTGCCACAAAGTAAATTCCACATAAAATTTCTTCAATGCCCATCATTTTCCTGAAATACATTGGTGCTGCCAGGAGCAGACCTATCTCATTGTCCAGAAAAGTCTAAGTTCTTAAAATATTTTAAATGCCATATCTGCATGTCTTTGAAATGTTTGAAGACTATCTATCTAATTAAAATATATCTTTGTATACCTACAAAAACCTAACTAACATGACTCTAAGTTTGGTTATCATAGATGACTATTAATCTGCATTTCTCAATTATACATTACAATTTTAAATGAGTTACATCAGCATCATACCTTAATCAAGAGTAGAAAAATACATATAGCATAACAAAATTGACCTTAAGTTTATATCAATAAATCAAAATCCACTTATCTTTTCTAATCATTTTTATATCATATCCTCCTCTCCTTTTCTTTTTCTTTTTTTTAAAGAGATTGACTGTGACCATTAACCATTTATAATGAAAACAAACATTAATAAGTAATATTTTGGGGAAATTGGACGTTGCTTTCTTTCTTTTACTGCTTCTTGCTGTCAAAGGACGTTGATCTCATGGGGTTTTGAAGCTGGATCATCTCAACTGGCCATCTTGGAAGCTGATCTTCCCATCAGAGAATTTCAGGTGGCCTTGGCAAATGGAACCACATTTGCCTAGAACCAATCCACAGGTTTTGATCTTCTGTGGAGACAAAAGCAGAAACTCTTTTCCCAAGTAACATATTCTTATAAACAGATTTCAAAGTCAAGATATCTTTAAAGTATATGTATT
>PVIH01018947.1:0-13423 GCA_004025045.1 Sigmodon hispidus
ATCTACATAATAAGCTTTCAGCCATCAAAGGCTACACAGTAAGACTGTCTCTAAAAAAAACAGAGACTGTAACTGGGTGTAAGAGGAATGAATATGATTACAATACATGTGTAAATTTGTTTTCAAAAACTAAGAAAAAAGATTGAAAAAAAGGGAGCCAGCCAGGTGGTGGTGGTACACTCCTTTAATCCCAGCATTTAGGAGGTAAAGGCAGGCAGATCTCTGTGAGTTTGAGGCCAACCTTGTCTACAGAGCTAGTTCAAGGACAGCCAAGGACAAGGACACACACACACACACACACACACACACACACACACACACACACACACACAGACATACACACAAATCCCTGCCTTGAAAAGGGGTGAAGAGGGCAAAAAAGGTGGCGCATACCTATAATCACAGAATTTTAAGATGGAGGCAGGAAGAGTAGTGGCTCTAGAGCATCCTTGGCTACAAGTTTGCAACCACCCTGGGCTACATGAAAGACTTTTTCAAAAAGAAAAAAACCTGCTTGATTCCAAGTTTATCTCTCACTTCTTTTCATGGCCAAGAATATGCCTACTTTAGTTTATCATACAATCCTATAATCCCAACATTCAGGAAGCAAAGGTAGGAGAATTCAGATCAGTCTGAGACCAATTTGGGATACATGATGAGTTCTAAATCAGCCTGGACCACATACTGAGTTTGAGGTCCAGCCAAGGCTACACAGTAAAACCTTGTCTCAAAAAAAACGGAAAAAGAAAAAAATTCAAGGTTGGTTGATTTGAGTTTATCTCCCATTTCTCTTCAGCCAAAATGAAAAATCTCCTTCAACAGGGTGTGGTAGCACATGCCTGTAATCCCAGCACTTGAGAGACTGGGGCAGCAGAATCATAAGCTCAAGGCTAGCCTTGGTGACAGAGTGAGACTCCTATTTCTGCAAAAAAAAAAAAAAATAGTAATAAAAATTAAAAGCACATGTAATATTCTCCTGGATGATAGATCTTTCAGTAATGGCAAGAATACAATGAATAGTTTTCAGTGGCTAAACTCTGGGAAGGATACAACAATAGTATCTACAGCAGCAGGGTAAAGCTTAGCTCCAGGAGAAGTTAAACCAGGACACATGATATTTGCTCCACTGAGGACAAATTTGATGGCTCCTTTATCAACCTGCTGATGTGGCAAAATAAAAGGATCTACAAGAGAAGAAATAAATTATATAAATTAATATGACTGAAAACTCAAGATAATGGCAAAGGACCTAAACAAGTATTTTCCAAAATTACAGTACTCTTATGGTTGCAATATAAAAGCCAAACCACTGTCCTTAATAAATTTTTTTAAAAATTTATTTAAATTTTATTTTTAGTTATTATTAAATTTATTATTAAAATTCATTTAAAAATTTAAAAAAAAATTAAAAAATAAAATTTATTTTAAAAATAAATTTTTTAAAAAAATATAGAAATACATATCCTAATAGACTGCTACAAAGCTTGCAAATGGGTATAAGCTTCCTTTAGAATGACTTAGCAGCATGCATTAAAAGCCTTGAAAGAGTTCCACTCTTTGACTCAGTAACTCTATGTCTGAGACTGTCCTAAAGAATACTAGAGGAAAGCCAGGTGATGCATGCCTTTAATCCCAGCACTCAGGAGGCAGAGGTAGACAAAATTTTGTGAGGTCAAGGTGAGCCTGGTCTACAGAGTGAGTAACAGGACAGCCAGGGCTGTTACGCATAAAAACTCCGACTCAAAAATAAACAAAAAAGGTATCTCCTTGTGATTTAATAAATTTGGTTTTTACAAGGAGAAAAACTCACTCACCATCTGCATCAATAGAGCTTGTAAGTCATTACCTTTCCTTCTGCTTCCCCTTGAGCAACAATCCCAAACTAAAAACCAAAATTTTAGTTACCACTTGAAAAGTTCTTGCTCAATGGAATTATATCTTACTTCAATTTTTGGTAATATAGTCAATTTAACAATTTGTGAATGTATGCATGAAATAAACATATTTGATTTCATGGCATCTGTTCATATACTCAATCAGTAATAAATGGGACTTCCACATTTACCCACTGCTTTTCCATACAGAGAATTATCTCTATTAGGGAACTCTACTAACAAACTTAAAATGACAGTCTTCAAAGCCCTTATCAGTTTATGAATATATATGTTTACGATTACATACTGGTCTATTCCAACTACAGTAAGGGCAGGGGACTATGCCTTCACTTACAACTGCACGTTTTAGTAACTGGCCCCTACTGCCAACCATATAGAAAATTCACTAAATAATTACTGAACTAATATTTCTGGGGATCTTTGTTTGTTTGGGGCAGTGTATCACCTGGTAGCCCTAAATGGCCAGAAAATAGTGTCAATCTCTTATCTTAGCTTCCCAAGCTCTGTAATTACATCTGTGAGCCTCCATATGAGGCTTTTATTGAAGGAATGAACTAACAAATACTTTGGGGGGCTTTCTCTAATACATAAAAGCATTTGCATTTTTCAGACTTGACAAGATGAGAATCTACTTTTATATTCCTTATTCCTTAGCACTGATAAATAACAAACTATTAGAAGTCATTTTCCACTCCTAAAGTTCTCAACTCCTTTTATGCATTTTTATAATCTCAAATTCATATTTCTAACAAGACTTACATTTATGAAGTAATCTTAGGGTTGGATAAAAAGGCCCTTCTCTTTGTCTAAAAAACAGTAACTCCCCATTTACTGTAAGGATTTCTATGTGTTCATGGCTGTAAGAAAAATGTCACAAAGTACTAAGTTAGATATTTTCCTTAAAAAAAAATAGCCACATACAAAAATACATCAAACTTATCTAGTAAATATCTTGACCAAAAATGCCTGTCTAGTAAAGAAAACCAGAAAAGACAGAGAGGAAGTAGGACCTCCTACTGCCAGTTTCATTCCACATTTTATTATTGAAATTCCACTGTCAAGTAATAAAATAAATCTTTCAAAAGCAAACTGAAATCAAATCAATTAGACATAAAAACAAGTCTTTGTTTAAACAATATTCATTTATATATACATAGATAGAATTTGAAAATACAAATACTGACAGGTTTAAAATTAATTCTGCCTATTCTCATCATTAGTCTATCAATAGCTAATGTGGAAATAATTCCATTTAGAATGAGAACAATCTAACCTTTGATATTGAGCTACTCTAATCTTTACATGGAGAAAAACAAAGACTTACCATCGGACAATTTTCACAGGATCTTTCTTAGGCATGATTTGATTAAGCCATGGTTCAATACCTGGAAATTGTTCTATCAACTGATTTTTAATACCCTTAATAACCGAAGTTTTCAACTGGATGCAGTTGGACACATTTTCTTTTTCATCAAATCTGGGAAATGATTTTTTTCAAGGGAAAAGAAAGGGCATTGCTAAGCAGAAGAATCAGAAAATCTAAAAGCAAGGTTCTAATTAATCATCTATTCCCAAGCAAGTACTCATGCTTAAAATAATTATACAGTAAATTGCTTTTAATATTCCAATTTCCATTTGTCTTATACAACACAAAACCAACGTTTTAAGGCAGTATTAGAATAAACTGCAATGCATGCTGCAATTAATGGGGGCAAAGCAATTGTTATGCTAGAATACGTTATTAGCTACACAAATGCCTTTTATTAATTCTTGGTCAAAAGGAAAAAAAATAGACTCCCATCCATAACAAAAATCTTTTTTTTTAATCTAAAGGAAACCCCACACATTAAAATACAAAAAACCAACCCAAGCAGAACAAAAGAATGAGCCAGGGCAGGTTACTTTGTCTGCTGAGCTTTTTTTTTTAAGTGATAATTTTAAGATCTGTATCAAGATTTGCTCAAATTTTCATGCACAAAACCCACCTTCCTTTCCCCATGTTCCCCTTTTGCCTTTTGCGTCTATCAAATCTAGAAGATAAACCCACTTGGTAGGTTTCAAGAATTTTGTCTTCCTGGCACTGACTAGCACAACAGGGCTATCACGTTGTTTTCAAGCCAAGGTTAATCTGGCAGCAAAAAAATAGGCTTGACAGGCTGCTTGTTTCCTGTCACCCAGACTCCTTCGCTGCCATGACCCAGGAAGTCAAGCCTTCCCTTTTTCAGTTCATTACTAATAAACATATGGCAAGTGCAGGGCTCTCCTCTCAGCTCAGGAGGATGTGTCCCTAAATCACAATGCAAAAATGTGATTGGTAGAAACCTAGGAAAAGAGCACTGCCAGAGGGGGCAGAATAGGGTTAAAGAGAAAGAAAATGGGAGCGGGAGGGCCAAATCCCGACTGAGGACTAGAGATGGAAAGCTTAAAGAAGTGTTCCAAGTCCTGGGTGAGAGCATAGTACTATATAAAAAATAAAATAGAAAACCTTAGGGAGTCAGGATGGCAGGGGCGGGGGCGAGAGAAAGAGGACCTTTGCTCTCGCCCTCTTCCCCACCCCCACCCCCACCGCCTTTGTGAGCAGCCGAGGGAGGCCACTGCGTGTCCTTACTTCTTGAACATGATCCAAGGTGAAAGGGGCGGCGATAGGGAAGGGCCCGGAATAGGAAGGAAAATTGAATTAGGAAGGGTCCCGGCACGAGGAAGGCCTGCACTGACAGTCGTTGGCTGTCGTTATCCGGAAGGCGGAAACACTATCCGCTTTACGGCCCCAGCGAAATCTGACTACTTCCGCTCCTTTCAACTCCACGTTTACGCTTTCGTCGCCTCCTTTTGAGTAACAGCTTACTCCCCATTGGGGATAGCCGAAAGGGTGGGACTTCAGAAGTGATCAAGCAATTCTTTCTGGTTGCTGGAAGAGAGGAATGGAAGAGGACGGGAATCAATTAAAGCATCATTTATAGCTGTTGCATCAGTTACGGGTTCCTCAAAGGGTCAAAATTCTTTTGTCTTTTGGTTGCTACTCACTATTGTATCAAATAGTTTGTAGAGACAATAGTTTTTGCTTCCTGTCTGAGGCAACCTAGTGAATTGTAGTTTACCAAGCAGCACGAACCTAGGCGGGCCTCAGAGCTTCATGTTAAAATAGGGACAAAGTTATCAGGTTCAGGGAATGAAATTAACAAGACACCTAGTTAAATTCGAACTTCAATAAAGTGAACATCTTTTAGGACAAGTATCACACTTATGCTAAGAACTACTTGTTTGTCTGAATTTAATTCAACAGCCTACTTTTTTAAACTGGTAGCCCTAATCATTGAGCACTGAAGTGCTCTCATAGAATTATCAAATAAGGGGGCTGGAGAGATGGCTCAGTGGTTAAGAGCACTGACTGTTCTTCCAGAGGACCAGGGTTCAATTTTCAGCACCCACATGGCAGCTCACAACTGTCTGTAGTTCCAGTTCCAGGTAAACACCAAGGCAAATAAATAAATAAATTAGTTTAATAAAAAAAATTATCAAATAAATCACCAGGTTGCTGTCCCGTTTCACTGTGATACTTAGAAACCAAACTATAAAGAAAGTATCAGGGCATGGTAATGTATACCTTTATGTATGCACTTGGGAGGCAGAAGGGAGTTGGAGGCTAGCCTGGTCTACAGAACTAGTTTAGGAACAGCCAGGTCTAAAAGAGAAACCTTGTCTCAAAAACAAAACAAAAACAAACAACCAAACAAAAAAGGGCAATCTCCTGTCAGACATAATTAACACAAGCCCATAATCACAGCACTTAAATTAAAGGGTTGGAGGAGACCTCGGACCCCATCTCAAAAAGAAAACAAAACAAAAATTTTAAAATAAGGTAATTATTCTTAAAGAATAAAAAGACCAGGCTGGAGAGATGGCTCAGTGGTTAAGAGCACTGACTGTTCTCCCAGAGGACCTGAGTTCTATTCCCAGCATCCACATGGGAGCTAACAACTGTCTGTAATTCCAAGATCTGACAGCCTTATACAGTAAAACATGCAGGCAAAACACCAGGTCACATAAAAATAAATAAATTTTAAAAAGACCACTGAGCCAGTAATAATAGTCATAATCTAAATGAGATAAAGAAATCCAGTTTGCAATTCTTTTTTTAAAAGATTTATTTATTTACTTTTATTTTATGTACAGTGGTGTTTTGCCTTGAAGCTAGAGTTACAGACAGTGTGAGCTGCCATGTGGGTGCTGGGAATTGAACTTGGGTCCTCTGGAAGAGCACTCAGTGCTCTTAACCACTGAGCCATCTGTCCAGTCCCCTATTTTGCAATTCTTAATGATGTTCTGCTATACTCTTAGACAGAAGCCCAGGATAATGATCATTAGAAAGGTTTTACCCAGCAACTAATGGAAACTGCCACAGAGATCCACATCCAGACATTAGTCTGAGCCCAAAGAGTCCTGCAGAAGACAGGGAGGAAGGATTGTAGGAGCCAGAGGGATCAAGACACAAGAACACAGCTCACAAAATCAACCACCTATGGTTCATAGGGGCACAGAGACTAAAGCGTCAACCACGGAGTCTGTACAGGTCTGGCCTAGGTCTTCTTCGTGTATGTCATGGCTGTATAACTTGATGTTCTTTCGAGTCTCCTAACAATAATAGTGGAGGCTATCGCTTACTCTTTTGCGTGCTTTTGGAACCCTTTTCCTCCTACTTGGTTGACTAGTCTAGCCTTGATATGAGGGTTTGTACCTAGTCATTTTGTAACCTGTTATACCATGTTTCATTGATATCCCTGAAAGGCTTACTGTTTTCTGAAGGAAAACAGAGGAAGAGAAGATTTGAGGTAGAAGGGGAGTGGGGTGGTGTGGGGTGGGGAACTGTGATTAGTATGTAGTATAAGAGAGAAGAATAAGTTTATCAAGAATAAAGAAGAAATATATTTTGCTTGTGATAGGACTTCACTATATATCCCTGGTTGTCCTTGGAACTGGATCTGTAGAGAAGGCTGACCTCAAATTCAGATATCCACCTGCCTGTACCTCCCCAGTACTATGATTAAAAATGTGTTTCACCACAATTAACTTTGTCTAATTTTTTTTTAATTTTTTTAAACTTTATTTATTTATTTATTTATTTATTTATTTATTTGCCTTGGTGTTTGCCTGGAACTGGAACTACAGACAGTTGTTAGCTGCCATATGGGTGCTGGGAATCAAACCCGGGTCCTCTGGAAGAGCAGAGGATGCTCTTAACTGCTGAGCCATCTCTCCAGCCCCAACTTTGTCTAATTTTTTAACATGTTTTATTTGGGAAAAAATTATGCCATACAAGAAAGGTTTTTGTTTTTTTTTTTAAAGGAAGCATGGTGGGAATTAAAGACTGAAACAGGCACTACTTAATGTGTGAGACTCAGGAACCTGTAAAAGAAATATAGCAGTCTCTCTAAGGACAAATATTCTAGCCTTCAATGGGGACGTGAACCTTTAAAGTATTCTAATCAAATGTACTATGCATTTAAATTGTTTGTGAGTAATTGGTGATTAATATGCCTACCTTGTCTTGATTCAATGATACCAAAAAATCTTCATTTAATAATTTGTTAGGTTTTTTATTTTTAATAATTTTTATTTTTATTTTATGTGCATTGGTGTTTTGTCTATATGTGTGAGGGTGCCAGAACTCCTGAAACTGGAGTTACAGACAGTTGTGTGCTGCCATGCGGGTGCTGGGAATTGAACACAGGTTCTCTGGAAGAGAAGTCAGTGCTCTTAATTTCTGAGTTATCTCTCCAGCCCCAAAATTTGATATTTTCAAATCAAATCTGCATAAACAATTATGTTTGTCTTTGTAAAGTAATAATTTGGTATTCAGATTTACAAATCAGTCTTTTGTGAAATTCTTTGGTACATATCTGCATTACTAACATCAGTCAACATGGAAACATTTGGAATATTGGGTTTATGAACATGCAAAACTGGAGCCAAGAGTCTGGCAGTGATCTATACATGTAATCCTGGCACCAGCAAAGCATGGAAGTTGAGACAGGAATACAAAATGTTCAATGGCAGCTTGACTATACAATGAAACTCTGTCTCCAAAAAATGGAGCTAATAAGGTTCTTGCCAAATATTATTTCTCACCAGGCAATTCTCCCACCACTCCAGGAGTCTACCATTTAACAACAAATACTTTGTCAACAGCAAGAAACAGCCTTTACTATGTAATTTAATATTAGTGAAAATAGATGATTTGCATTAGAATTTATACAGATGCTTTTTTTATTTAAGATGGGTTTATGAACCTACTCTATAAATTGAAAAATATCATTAAGTTGAAAGTGTGTTTAGGGGGCTGGAGAGATGGCTTAGAGGTTAAGAACACTGGCTGTTCTTCCAGAGGGTCCTGAGTCCAATTCCCAGCAACCACATGGTAGCTCACAACCATCTGTAATGAGAACTGGTTTCCTTTTCTGGTGTGCAGGAAAAATACTGTATAGATAGTAAGTAAATATTTTTTAAGAAAGTATTCAGTATACCTACCCTAACAAGCAGCATAACATAGCAACACAGAACATTCTCTAGAGAGAGAAACAGTTGTTTCCTTTCATTATCATGACTAGCTAGAAGAGATGGGCTTTACTGTTGCTACCCAGACTAGCAAAACAATACATACATATCAGTAAACCAGAAAAAGATCAAAATCCAATGTTTCTACTACTGAATGCTTATTTTTACATCTACCATCCAACCGTCAGGGTAGCTATATGTGGCAAATTTGTATGTAGTTAGTACATGTTCTACAGGCAAATCAGAGTTAATTTATTAGATAAAAAAATTAGGAAAAACTGGGGCTGGAGAGATGGCTCAGAGGTTGAGAGCACTGACTGCTCTTCGGGAGGTCCTAAATTCAATTCCCAGCAACCACTTGGTGGCTCATGGCCATCTATGATGACATCTGGTTCCTTTTTCTGTATAATGTGTACATAATAAATAAATCTTTTTAAAAATAAAGAAATTAGGAATAAATTAGCCAGGTGTGATAATGTGTAGTGGAATGTTCTCTGTATGCTGTAAATAAAGGAGCTGTTTTGGCCTATGTGGAGTGCCATAGAAGTGGGTGGAGAATCAAAGGAGAGACAGGTAGAAAGAGGGTAGAGTTAACCAGTCTCCATCCGACCCCCAAGAGGAAGAGACATGTAAGAAATACAGATGAGCCACCGGCTGGACCATGTGGGAGATAGATTAAAAGAAATGGGTTGATTTAAGATGAAAGAGCTAGCTAGTAATGTGCTTGAGACATGGGCCAAACAGTATGAAGTTAATATAAGTGTCTGATTCATTTCTTTGGGGGACAAAAGCTACCATGGACCAGGTCTGAACCTCTGGCCCAAACGGTCCCGGGAAACTTTTTACAACAATAATGCAAGTCTTTAATCCCAGCATTTTGGATATAATACCCTGAGTTCCAGGTCAGCCTGGTTTACAAAGTAAATTCCAAGACATCCATGGCTACACAGAAAAACACTCTCTTGGAAAAAAAGTTAGTAATAAATGGACAAATGTATTAATTTATTGAACATTTTGTTTGAAAATGGGGCAAGAGCAATGTTGCCCCAGTTAAAAGTACTGGCTGCTCTTCTTAGAGGATCTGGGTTTGATTCCCAGAACCCACATAGCAGCTCATAACCATTTATAACTCCACTCCTCAGGGCTTGCCATGAGCACCAAGCATGCAGGCAGGCAGAGCACCCATACATATAAGAAATAAAATCATCATTTAAAAACTACTTTTGCTTATTCAAAAGTATTATGTCAAAAATTAATATTACTAGAAATAATAACTTTTCCCTGGTGAAGTTAATCTCTTGCTAGAGCTGGTACCATGTATTGCTAGTGCCCAGTCAATAGCATTTTGCTTTGTGGTGGTACTGGGCAAGCATTCCACCAGTGAGCTACATTCTCATTCCTTTTTTGTTGTTAATTTTGAGATAGTCTCACTAAGTCACCCAGGCTAGCCTTGAATTTGAGATCTTTCACCTTCACCTTCCAGAGTATCTGAGATTATAGGCCAGTGGTATCAAGCTGAGAGTGGTGGTTGTTGCTTGCTTGCTTATAAGTTTTTAATATTCCTTTCTGTTGTTTTTGTTCTTGTTTGAGGCAGACCCTTACTCCATAGGCTGACATGAAATTCACCAAGTAGCTCAGACTGACCCCAAACATGGCTGTCCTCCTGCTCAGCCTCCCAAGTGCTAGAATTACAGGCATCAACCACCACACAATTCAGTGGTACAACACAAACTTAGTGTACATACATACCCATTCACCCTACCCTCACACTCATGTTGTATCATTAGTTACCAAAAGGGAGAATTGTCTCTTTCTTTGTTCTCTATTTTCCTCTTCTGTCTGGGATGGATAGGGGTTTCTGGGCATCACTCCAGAAAAAATAAAACAGAGTTATATACAGCATAATAATGAAATGTATTCTACTTTTCCAAGATTATGTTTTGGAGTTTGCTCCTGAGAAAGAATTATTTATTTACTTATTGTGTGTGTGGTGTGCTCATGTGCATATCACAGTGTAGAAGGAGGCTGAGGGCACCTTGACGGAGTCAGATCTCTCCTGCCATTGAGACTCATGTGATCAGGGTTAGCAGAAGCATCTTTATCTGTTGCACCATCTTGGTGGACCAGGACTCACCGCTAAATCATTGCCATAACAAACCAGTGCCACAGAGGATATATCTCAAAATTATTCTCTTGAAAATTTAAAAATTGAGCTGAGTGATGGTGGTGTACACCTTTAGTCTCAGCACTCTGGAAACACAGGCAGGTAGATCTGTGAGTTCAAAGCCATCCTGGTCTACAGAATGAGTTTTAGGATAGCCAAGAATATACAGAAGTCTAAAGCCAGCCTAAGATATGAGACCATTTCAAAAATACAAAAAGAAAAATTAAAAATTTACTTCTAGGTCAGATGAAGTGGTATAGGCCTGTAATGCCAGCACTCAAGAGGGTGAAGCCTTGCAAATTCAAGGACAACCTGGGCAATACAATGAGACAAAATCTTAGCTAAAACTAAAACAAAAACAAAAACACCTGATGCTGAAAATTAAGTTTCATTTAGTCATGTGATAAACAGTTATAAAGTTCTTTTATGCTTTCGATATACATGATCTCTGTTGGTAACTTATAGATAAATACTCTCTGCATCTTATTTTACAAGGATCCCCAATGTCCACATGGGACAGGACACAATCCCCAAGTCCTTAATGCATTTTACTAAAAGCTGTAACAAGCACTAAACATGTCACAGTTATATTGCTCCACTTAGGGTTTTGAAAGTGTTTTACAGAGTCATCTTGATACAGGGCTCTAAAATAAAACCCAGGGAAGAAGTCCTTAAGCAATAAGCATAGCACCAAGACTCTTTAGAGAGTCTAGGAAAGAAAGGTTTTCTTAGGAGAGAGGGCATAGGTTTGAACAGTGGAGAAGCTGCTTTCACTGCAAGAAAGAACTGAGCCATTGCCAGACCCTTGCTGGGCCTCGGGTCTCTCAGAATCTATAGCCTGTAAAGTCCCCCCCACTCCACCCCCACTCCGGTAGGCTCAAATTTCCTACAGACTGCCTCTCAAGCCTTTAGAGGCAGCTGCAGCCTGACTTTATATCCCCTAGTAGATCAAAACATACCTAAGAATCACAACACTCCCCCAGCGCCCCCACCAACCCTGTAAATTATAAGTGAGAAAGTATGTTAGTACTTTTTGTCCAGATCTTCCTATACCAAGCAACATATGTACCATCACTGAAAGTAAACAACTCCCACCTCTGATCTCAAACACAGCTACATTTGGAGACCTGGGAGTTCCTATCTATCAGAAGACTATCAGGACTCAGCAAACAGCAAGACTGGTGAGGAGCCAAATGCACTTTGCCTCACTCACACCCCTGTATTCTTCTATCACTATCAAACACGATCGTGCCCAGCTTGACTTGTCGGGACTGTGAGCAAGCTCTTTTTCCCCCTTTTCTTGGAGAATTTCACACAGTGCATTTTGATCATATTCACCCTCACTTCTCCCTCAAACTCCTCCCGGATTCATAACCCCCTCCCTGCCACACATCCCACCAATTTCCTCTCCTCTTTAAAAAAAAACAAAAATAAAGCTAATTAGGTCTAGTGTGTGCCGGCTCTACTGTAGTGGGTGTGGGCCATCCACTGGAGCATGGTTGATGTCACGCCTCCAAAAAAGAAAAAAAAAACCCAACTCTTTCTCGATTAGAAGCTAGCAATTGTCCATAGGTCTCAGTTAGGTGTGAGGACTCATGAGCCCCTTGCCACTCCATCCTAGAATGTCGATTAGCTTGATCCTGCCTACGAGGGTCTCGTCAGTCAACTACAGATGGTGTAAGTTACTGAACTGAGTAGTTCTGTCAGGTCCACAAGACACCATTTTTCTGCAGTCCTCACCAATCTCTGGTTTTTGCAGTCTTTCTGTCCCCTCTTCCATTATGTTTACCGAGCTTTCAAAAGGGGTCTAATATAGAAACTCCATTAGTAGCTGAACACTCTGCAGATAATTATTCCCTACACTTAAACCAGTTAGGAGTTTCTGTGTTAACCACTGTTTGCTGCCCAAAGAAACATCATGAATGAGTCTAAGGGCTACATTATTCTCTTCTCTCTTCATTTTTTTTGAATTTTATATACCAACCACAATTCCCCCTTGTTCCCCTCCCTGCTTCTACTCTCATGCACTCCTCAGAGAGAATAAGGTCTCCCATGGGGAGTCAACAAAAGCATACCAAATTGAGGCAGAAACAACACCCCACCCCCACCCCTCTCACCGCCTCTGCAGCAAGGCTGAACAAAGCATGTGTTCCCACTATAGGGAATGGGTTCCAAAAGCCAACTCATACACCAGGGATAGATCCTGTTCCCCACAAACAGACCAAGCCACACAAGTGTCACTCACATGCACAGGGCTTAGGTTGCTCCCAGGCAATCTCCCTAGCTGTTTGGTCTCAAACTTGTGAACTCCCACTAGTTTGGGTCAGCTGACTCTGTGGGTTTCCCCATCATGATCTTGACACCCCTCCCCTGCTCACACAATCCCTCCTCCTCCTCTTCAGCTGGATTCCCAGAGGCCAGCCCAGTGCTTAGCTGTGGATGTCTGCATCTGCTTCCATCAGTCGCTGGATTAAAGTTCTATGATGACAATTAGGGTGGTCACCAATCTGATTACAAAGGAGGACCAATTCAGGCACCCTCTCTGCTATTGGTAGGAGTCTTAGCTAGGGTCATCCTTATAAATTCCTGGGAGTTTTCCTAGCACCAGGTTTCTCCCTAATCCCATAATGGCTCCCTCTATCAAGATATCTCTTTTATCAAAGGTATATTATTCTATAGATAAAAATGAATTTAGAAAGCAGTTTCATACTATGTCCATTTAGCAGTTCACCCCTGGTGCCTGTGAATTCCCCAACTATTGCCAGGGTCTTTGGTGATAGGTTAGTTATCTAGGGGGACAGCAGGTTCTTCC
>PVIH01018947.1:13523-37029 GCA_004025045.1 Sigmodon hispidus
TTACTTGGGGCTGGAGAGATGGCTCAGCGGTTAAGAGCACCGTCTGCTCTTCCAGAGGACCCGGGTTCAATTCCCAGCACCCACATGGCAGCTAACAACTGTCTGCAGTTCCAGTTCCAGGCAAAACACCAAGGCAAAATAATTAAATAAATAAATTAATTAAAAAAAAAAAGAAAGCAGTTACTTATCTCTATGTCTTAGTTAGGGATTCTATTGCTACAATGAAATATCATAACCAAAAACAAGTTGGGGAGGAAAGTGTTTGTTTGACTTACACTTCCAGGTAATAGTTCATCACAGAGGGACGTCAAGACAGGAACTCAAACAGGATAGAAATCAGGAAGCCCCGAGCTGATGCAAAGACCATGGGAAGGGAGCTAGCTGTGCTTACTGGTTTTCTCCTCTTGCCTTGCTCAGACTGCGTTCTTATAGAATCCAGGAGCACTAGCTCAGGGGCAGCCCCAGCCACAATGGTCTGGGCTCTCCCACATAGATCACCAATCCAGAAAATGCCCTATAAACTTGCCTACAGCCTACAGTCTGATCTTAGGGAGACATTTTCTCAATTGAGGCTCTCTTCTCTCAGATGACTCTAGCTTGTTTCAAGTTGACATAAAGCTAACCAACACATCAGACAAGCTAAACACGCTCCATGTCTGACTGTGGGTCTCTATACTTATCTCCATCTGTTGAAGGACAAAGCTTCTCTGAGAATGACTAAATAAGGCCCTGATCTGTGAGTATAGCAGAATATCATTAAGAGTCATTTTATCACCATATTAAAAAAATTTAGACCACTATTATTAGATTTTACCTGAGGTCTCTGGCTATCTAGTCTCAGGTTCTTGGTCACCCAAGCAGTGTCAAGTATGGCTCATCTCATAGTCCTTAGGTCAAATCAGTTAGTGGCTGGTCACTCCCACAAGTTCTGTGTCATCATTGCCCAAGCATATCTTGCAGGCAGGACAGATTATATATCAAAGGGTTGTGACTGGGTCGGTGTTTGTGTTGTATTCGTGTTGAGGGACCCCCAAAGACCTCCACATGAGGGTCTGTTTATTGTTATGGGCAGGTTCAAATGAACCCAGGTTGAAACCCTTTGTTCAAGCACAGTGGAGGGTTTCCTCAGTGAGCCTAGAGGTGAGGGTTTTTTTTAAAAAAAAAGAAAAAAGAAAAACTTACATAAGCGAGGTGCTATAAGTCTTGGCATTCCAGGATTGGGCAAAGGGGTATGGAGCACAGCAGCCATTGGCTACCCTTTCAACTCGAACTCAAGCCCTGAATGTGCTGGTTGAACTTTAGTCAAGGAACTAACTTTTGAATCTATTGGCTGTCAGACACATTCCTGAGATTGTTCCCAGACTGAGACCTGGGCCAGCCAGGTCTTAAATGATCTTTTTCTGAAATAGTTTTGTAAGGATAAATCCTTGCCTTCGCAGTTTGTGTTTCTCTTTTCATAGCCTGAAGAACACCTTCTCACACTAAAGACACTACAACATAGGTAGCGATGAAGGTTCTTTGTAGGCACCAGCTCTAATTTTCCATGTTCAGTAAGTTGTGTAAATGCTGTCCTCATCACTGGGGGCTACTGTCAGTCTTTTGGAGAGAAACCCATTGTCTTGGCATCAGAGGGTTGTTTGGAGATATCCATAGGAACGCAGTCCAGTCCTGGTACTGGAAGCCTCCTTTGGTGACAAGAGATGGCCAGTTAGGACCCAGTTTCCCTCACAATTAACACACCTCATTAGCATCACTTTCATATATTTTAGGCAGTTTCCATTGCACTAGGCTTTTATACCTCCCCTCAACTGCTCCTTGATTCCACTTGTCTCTCCCTTTATTCCATTCCTCAACCCTATCTTCCCTCTTTACCTGTTCCTCCCGTTCCTATCCTCCCTCCACACCTCCAATCCACCCATAAGATATATTCTATTTCCCCTCCCAGGGAGATACATATATACTCCCTAGTCCCTTTCTCTATACCTAACATTTCTGGGTCTCTGGATTGTAGATCTGTTATCATTTCTTTAATAGCTAATGCCTTGGTGTTTATACTGCTTTGATGAAAAGTCGTGACCAAAAAGCAAGCTTGGGGGGGGATTTATTTGGCTTATACGTCTACGCTGCACTCCATCATTGAAGGAAGTTGGGACAGGGATGCAAATAGGGCAGGATCTGCCTCAGGAGCTAATGCAGGGACCATGGAGGGGTGCTACTTACTGGCTTGTCCCTCATGGCTTATTCAGCCTATTTCTTACAGAACCCAGGACTACTAGCCTAGGGATGGCATTACCCACAGTGGGCTGGGCCCTCCTCCATTAATCAATTATTAATTAAGAAAATGCCTTACAGCTGGATCTTATGGAGGCATTTTCTCAGTTGAGGTTTCCTCCTTTCAGATGACTCTAGCTTGTGTCAAGTTGACATAAAACCAGCCAGGACACTTTCTAACATTCAAGTCACTACTGCACACTTGGGCCTATCTTGCTACCCCAGTCATTAGGGCAGTGAACAAGGTTTGCAACTGGGTAAAATGGTAAGTAATCCCCTCCCCGCAGTATACATACCACCTTCCAATACTAGCTGACAGGGAGGAAACTTCCTGGTCAATACCAACTTGCTTTCTTCATGTTCTATGATCAATGTGTGTGTTCTCCTTAGCAATAGGGTCTTAACCATCAACTTCTGATGGGCAACCAAAAATAATGGCAATAGCCTGTATTGGGGGGGGTGGAAAACCCAGCAACACTCCTGACCAACAACTCAAGGGGAGGTACCCTACAACTTATTAGTGTTTTGCGTGTGGAAGGATGGAACACACTGACACGCTGCCAGGAAGCCATGTTGAGTTTATTGGGGTCTGGATATCCAGGAAATGGGGTTGAGGAGGGAAGGAAGGAAAGAGAGAAGGGGAAAGAGAGGGCCGAAAAGGATCCCTGCTACGTGTTGTGTCTCTTTAAAGGGTGACTATGCAGACAGATGCCCTGAGGCCTGTTCTGCGGCCGGACGAGACCACAATGCTGCAATGCTGGAATCGCACTACCACACCCAAGAGGCAAGCTAGGACGATGTTTAAACGCTAACACTTTGACATTGGGCTTTTTATTTGGCATCCTATGGCTTCTGGGATGAGAATAATCCCAGGGTAGGGTAACTTCAATTAAACTCTTTTGGGGCAAATTACTTGTAAAAATGGGTAAGTTACTTAAACACTGTGTTCTTATTTGTAAAATAGGTTCTCTGTTTTACAAAGATGCTAGGAGAACTGTGGGGTGTCGATTTGTGGAAGACAAGCAAGTTCAGTTCAACACAATCCAGTAGCTAGTATTAGTTCAAACTTCAAGAGTTGGATCTCAAGTAGTTTATTTTAGTCAATCTTTTTTTGAGATAGAGTTTTTGTGTATAACACCTCTGGCTGTCCTGGAACTCGATTTGTAGACCTGGCTGGCCTTGAACTCACAGAGATCTACCTGCCTCTGTCTCCCAATTGCTGGGATTAAAGGTGTGCACCAGTGCCACTATTTTAGGCATATTTAAGCATTGCACAGTTTGGAAAAATGTTTCTGGTGATAATAAACTCATGTGTACAACAAAGCTTAAGATATGACTACTTTGAAACTCTTCATAAAGTACAAGTGGCAACTTCCAGAAAGATTGGTTCTCTAGGATAACTGAAAAAGCCGGCTCAAGATAAACAAGGTCATAAGGGTCTGGGGGAGGATAGTGCTATAAATTGACTGAGGCAAAGGAGCTCAAGATAAAAGTCAGGGTATCTGCTGTGGCCTGGACACAAAGATAGCGCAAAGATCACCAGGCTATTAACCACTTCAGTCCCCAGCCTTCTGGAAGGAAAACAGGTTATACATCTCTCTCTTTGAAGAGACAACCCTGCATACTTAACATTCCTGGTTTCCCTGGTGCTTGTTTGTGAGCACAAGGACCCCTGTGCCTCTCACAGGGGACTAAAGTTAATTCAAAATGCTGCTAAACTATATGGAATTTTTGTTCCTCCTCATTTTGTTCCCTTTTCCACATTAACACATTGGTTTTCCTCCTAGTACCAGATGTCCCATTTCTACTGTCATTTCCAGGTGCTTCTGTAGAGTACAAAGGTAATTGGGGGGTAGAGCATTTGGCTAGCATGCAGAAAGCCCTGATGTCCAGCACATTTTTTTAAAAAGTACAGGCCACATACATTCCTGTAATCACAGCCCTTAAGAGGTAGAGGCGGGGGCTGGAGAGATGGCTCAGTGGTTAAGAGCACTGTCTGCTCTTCCAGAGGACCCGGGTTCGATTCCCAACACCCACATGGTAGCTAACAACTGTCTGTAGTTCCAGTTCCAGGCAAACACCAAGGTAAATAAATAAAGTATTTTTTTAAAAAAAAAAAAAAAGAGGTAGAGGCAAGAGGATTACAAGATTGATGCTAACAAAGGCTGTCACTATTGTCCTAGGTACAAAATAAGTAGATAAATACAAACAAACCCAGAAACAACAAAATCCTGATGTATTTTTACAACTGAAACAAAGACACTCATAAATAATCCTCTAATATTTTTAGACTGGTTTAAGAAATGATATTTTTATTCGCCAATCTCTTCCTTTAAATAAATTAGAAGATTTTGTTAAATCATGGACCAAAAAAAAATTATGGTCATTTTTCAACTACACAGCAAGTTCTAGGCCAGCCTGGGATATATGAGTCCTGGTTTCAAATCTTGGAATTTCAGACAGTTGTTAGCTGCCATGTGGATGCTGCGAATCAAACTCAGGTCCTCCAGAATAACAGTCAGTGCTCTTAACCATTGAGCCATCTCTCCAATCCTGATTTCCAAAGAAACAAACAAAATATGAGCCCAGGTGCTCTTGATATGCTCCCAATTCCACCAATAGCAAATTCGTCTGCCATCAAACTCACTCAGGGTATCAGGTTAGCCACAGGCACCTTTACATAATGAGTCTTCTCACTTCTGTTGTTTTTTTTAATTGCTCTACTTTTTTTTTTCCAAGAAAGTATGTGGCTATTTCCATATTATAAAAATGTACAAACACAAGGGTATAATAATAATAATAGCTTGCATCTCAGGCTGGAGATATGGGTAAGTAACAGAGTACTTGTTTAAAATGGACAAAGCCCTGGGTTATATACCCCACACTTAAAAAAAAAAAAGCTAGTCTTTTTGGAGTAACATCCCTAAGTGAGACACTCTGGCACTGTTGCAAGTTATTTCATATATTAGCTCACTTAATCCTCAGAGAAGATATTCATTAGCATTTTCACAAAACTCCAGTACTCCTGGTCTCCTAAACTGGCCTTTTGAAATTCTGGGGTCAGAGCCGTGTGCTCTGATACCCATATTACTCTATTACTCTAGAAGTCCTCAACTCTGTCAATTGGAGCATCATCAGAGTGTACACCATACTCAGCCTTGGCCCTAAAGGAGGGAAGTCAAGAAAAAACTTGTGCATGGAAGCTAAAACCACACTTCTATCATAGAACTTTTCTCCTTCCTCCATCTCTGCTATTTTTCTTGCCTCTTCCAGGAGTTTCCCTGAGCCTGGCAGAAAGGGCATAATAAAGTTGTCCCATTTAGGGATGAGCATCCATAGTCACTTACTCTCAGTCTTTTGACCAGTTATGAGTCTCTGCATTAATTGCTGCCCATGGAACTTTGCTCAGGAGGCTTATTTTTGCAATGGATGGTAATTAACCCAAAGATCAACAACCAATGTGCACGCAGACTGTAGAGTGCTTCGCTCTAAATGGGAAGCTGTATCACACTGATTCCCCAACAAACCTCATTGAACATCTTGGAAGAAGGAGAGGGAGATGTTAAGATCCAAAAAAGAGCAGATGGATACAATGAAACTGTGTTTGCCTGTTATAACAGTGTAGTTGCACACATGAACTCACATCAACTAGGACTACCTACACAAGACTTGCACAAGACCAAGCCAGCTAAAACTCCCGGCATGAATCGGGAGATGTTCATGAAGTCCCACCTCTGTCTGATGAATTATTCACAGCTGACAGTTACCTGGAAAGAATAATTTTTATTTAGGGATGTGGGTCTTGAGAGACTCCAGTAGATGGTCCCACATCCCATGTACATACAGCCAGAACTAAATAGACGCAGTGTATATTAAATTTAAAATGCACACTCCCGTGCATTTTGCCTTGTGAAGATACCTAGTCTGACCCCTGCAGGTATCACGTACATACATACATGTATATGGGCAAAACAGTCATACATATAAAGTTCAGAGGGGGAAATTTGTGGGTAAGGTGGTGAAGGAATGCAGAGGGGATGGGATCCAAACATGTCATAATGTTGTACCCCTGTTGAGGGACCCCCCAAAGACCACAAAGGAGCTAGATTTGATGTAAACACATGAGGGTCTGTCTATTGCTTTGACAGGTTCAAAAGAACTCGGATCAAAACTCTTTGTTTGAAGGGTTTCTGCATCGAGCCCAGAGGTGAGGCTTTTTTTTTTTTTTTTTTTTTAAGAAAAGCATACATAAGCGGGGTGTGGTTCTACAGTCTTGGCATTCCAGGATTGGGCAAAGGAGTATAGGGCACAGCAGCCATTGGCTACCCTTTCAACTCGAATCTGCTGCATACCCAGCCCTGAATCTGCTGGCTGAACTTTAGTCAAGAAACTAAGTTTTGAATCTATTGGCTGTCGGGCACATTTCTGAGATTCTTCCCAGCTGAGACCTGGGCTAGCCCTGCAGTCAGGCATTAAATGCTATTTTCCTGAAATAGTTTTGTAAGGATAAATCCATGCCTTCAAAATATGCATGTATGAATATTAAATATTTCTTTTAAAAAGAAACTTCTCTGATCAAGTCTGAAAGCAGCCCAGGTCTGTGGGTGTAAACACAAAGATTTAGCCCTCATGCGTGGAGAGATAGCACTAATTGGATTCACTAGAAGATTTCAAAGAAAGAGGGACTCAAATTGGAGTGAGAAACATGTTGGGGAGGGTCTTGGGTGAGTTAGAGGGGGGATGGGGATGAACATGATCTTAATGGATCGTTTATATGCAGGAAATTCTCAAAGAATAAAAATCCTCACATTTTCCTGAGGTTCTCCTTTCTGTTAATATCAACCAAGAGGAGATCCATGCACTCCAATTATGGTTTCAGTGTTTCAACACCCATCTTCCCCCTTAACAACTAAAGTCAGAGTGTTGTCCCAGATACTCTCTACTGCCTGTAGCCTCACTGTCTCTGTCTACCTTGAGTCCCTCAGGGACCATTCTCATTAGATCAGTCTTTCGAAAGAGGAAGAGGGGCTATTTGTGGGAAGAAAGAGAGCCAGTGGGGTGAAGGGAGGGTTGGAGTAGGGGTGTAACAGGTGAGGGTAATGTGGAGTATGAGTGCCAGTTATATGTATACAAAATGTCATAAGGAAACCTATCATTTTGTACACTACAACTGAAGAATGAATTAACAAACTGTGGTACATCTACACAATGGAGTACTACTCAGCAGTAAGAAAAAATGATATCCTAAAATTTGCAGGCAAATGGATGGATTTGGAGAATATCCTCCTGATCGAGGTATTTCAAACCCAGAAAGATAAGCAGAGGATGTACTCACTCATTAGTGGACTCTAAACAAACAAACAAGAAAAAAAGCCAAGCATGCCCAATCGGCAAACCACAACCACTGAACAGCTTGGGATCTGAAACATCTTGGACTGACACCTTGGATCCCACTCCCTCTAGAGGAACATCTGACTCAGTCTTGATATTGGGGTGAGGAAACTGGATCTGGCAGGAGTGGAGGCTGAACTGAGTAATTTTGGGACCTTGGGACCTCCTGTCCATGTTGGGGAGGAGATGGGGAGATGTGGAGAAGAGAGAGTGACTGGAGGGTGTGGGAGGGGGAAGGGACCTTGAATAAGGATATACACGGATAGAAAATGTGACTTTATTCATAGTAATATATTAAAAAAAGAAAGAAAGTGAGCACCTCAGGACAATCTCATGTGATGAATAACAAATTCTTCAAGAATACTTGAGTTAGACATTTAAAGGCAAACAAACAAACAAACAAGAAAAAAGCAAAGCATGCCCAAGCTGCAAACCACAACCACTGAACAGCTTGGGATCAGAAACATCCTGGACTGACACCTTGGATCCCACTCTCCCTACAGGAACACCTGACTCACTCTTGAGGGAGGGGGGAGAAAACTGGATCTGCCAGGAAAGGAGACTGAACTAAACAATATTGGGACAGTGGGACCATGGGACTGCCTGCAGCCTGCCCAGGGATGGTGATTTGTGGAGAAGAAAGAATGACCTGATGTGGTGGGAGGGGGAAGGGACTTTGAATAAGGATATACAAGGATAGAAAGTGTGACTTCTTTGTTCATAATAATAATAAAAAAAATATAAAAAAGACAAAGAAAACGAACAGCTGTGGCCACATAAGTTAGTCCCTGTAAGAAGCCCCAGACTCTGGGGAGATGGCTCAGTGGTTAAGAACACTGCCTGCTCTTCCAAGGATCCTGGTTCAATTCTCAGCACCCACATGGCAGCTCACACCTGTCTGTAACTGCAGTTCCAGGGGACCTGACACCCTCATACAGACATACAGCAGGCAAAAAGACAAATGCACGTGAAATAAAAGTAAATAATCAAAAAAAGAAGAAGTGCCAGACTCCATAGCTATCCAACTTGTAACCCACATTCATTTCCATTTGGCTCTGTACATCCTGCAAGCTGTCCCTTCCCTCCCATGTCTCCTGACTACTGAAATATTTCAACTGTATCTTTCATGAGCAAAATCTATATTCTCAGTTTCCTTCATCTTATTCTTAAAGAAACCTGGACCCTGCCTGAAAACAATGCTTTCTCTGCAAGTTTTAAATTATGGTTGTTTTTATTTTCTCCCACAGGAGGTAGGAATAGGGGAATAGGTTTGCCCTGACCCTTACTGTAACTTATAGAACATTCCCCACTATCACATATGTTAATAGTATTTGGATATGAGACATTTAGAAGATATTAAGAATCAGATAAGTTCTTTAGGATTGTTCCCTCATGGTAAATTGGTGGCTTTCCAAAAGCAGAAAAGAAAGGCCCAAGTTATCAAGTATGTTGTGTCTCAGGGTGTAACACTCTCTGCCACATCATCCCCCATCAGGAAGTCTTCACCAGATGTCTGTATCCTGCTCTTGGACTCCCTAAACCATGGGATAAACAAGCTTCATTTAGTCATAAAGTACACAGTTTATGGTATTTTGTTATGGCAACAGAAAATGGACTAAGGCACAACTTATCTGTATCATCTACCATTTTGCCTAGGTCCAGGTAAGTGAAAGTGTCTATAGAAAAAAACAGAATCATACTGACTGGCTTCATTTTAAATTCATGAATGTGAATCTTAAGTGGTCTCTTAATGCTTCCTGGAAATCATATATCACTAGACTAGTGCTATCGAATTCAAATTTCTACAGTGTTGAGAATGTTCTATGATTTGTGCTACCCAAAACAGTAGCCCTGAGTACATACCTATATTTACTTTCAAATAATTGTTTTTTTAAAAAATTCCTTAATTATATTAGCCACATTTCAAGCTTAATAGTCACATGTGGCTAGTGGCTACGTGATAGGCATTGTAGTCTAGACAGTTTATTTTCCTACTTGTCTAGCTATTTTCTTTTCTTCTTTAAAGATTTATTTATATATTATGTATACAGTATACAGAGGAGGGTACCAGATGTCATCATAGATGGTTGTGAACCACCATGTGGTTGCTGGGAATTGAACTCAGGAACTCTGGAAGAACAGTCAGTGCTCTTAACCTCTGAGCCATCTCTCCAGCCCCAGCCTCCAGCTATTTTCATTGTCCTATAACTCCACCCATTCACTTACACCAGCATCTGAACCCACACACTCTGTCTTTTCTCTTGATATATATACATACACACATATATGACATATATGTATATGACATATGTATGTAGACACATACACATGTGTTTGCTCTCGTGCGTGCATGCGCGCGCGCGCGCGCGCGCGCGCGCGCACACACACACACACACACACACACACACACTAGTGTCTCTCAAGGTGTGATCTGAAGACCACAAAAGGTCCATGAGTTTGATATTTGTCTTAATCCATTTGTGCTATTATAACCAAATATCTGAGGCATGGTAATTTATACATAATAGGAATTAATTTTTATTTATCATTGCTGGTTTATTATTGTCGATATATAATAGAAATGTAATAAAAATAGAAATCCATTTGTTTGTGGCTAAAATAATGCCACAAACTGGTAAGTTTTTTTTTTTATAAAAAGAGGATTATTTTGGCTCACAGTCTTATAGGTTCAAGGACAATAGGATGCATCTGGTGAAGGCCAAGATACCAGAGGTTGTCATATGACAAGAGAAACAGTCTCCCTATGTAGCCCAGGCTGGCTTTAAAGCACTATCTTCCTATCTCACCCTCCAAAGTGCTGAGTTTTATAGGAATGAACCACCTTGAAGGAGACACTCAGCACCTTGTGCTCACAGATAATCACTAGGGAAACCAGGAATGTTAAACCCACGAGGCTGTCTCATCAAAGACAGAGAAGTATAACCTGTTTTCTGTCCAGAAGGCTGGGGACAGAGGTGGTTAACAGCCTGGTGACCTCTGTGCTATCTGTATGGCCAGGACATATGGACTCCTCCAGACTCTTAAGTTTATCTTAATCTATAATGCTATCCTCCCCAGACCCTTCTGAACATTCTTTACCTTGAGCTTACTTCTTAGTTAATGTATTGAACATACCTTTATGGAAGATGTCACTTGTACTTACTTTTTCTTTTTTACTTATATTTTATGTATGAAAGTGTTAGATCCCCAGAACTGAAATCACAAACAGTTGTGATCTGCCATGTGGGTGCTGGGAATTGGAAGAACAGTCAGTGCTTTTATCCACTGAACCATTTCTCTAGCTCCATTACTTGTACTTTCAAGAGTTTTGTTGTAATCATGTCTTAAGCATTATTGTACACATAGAATTGAGTTCATTGTCACCAGAAAACTTTTTCCAAATTGTACTGTGTTTAAATATGTATGAAATAAACTACCCAGTGTCAGACTCTTGACATTTGAACCAACACCAGCAGATGAGTTGTGTTGAACCTTCCTATCTTACATGATGGAACACTGCTGGCTGTGGTGTTTGCATAGACCCTCACAAGAACCATAACCCCTGTCTCTCTGTTTTTTTTAAAAAAAATATTTTATTTTACATGTATAACTGTGTAAGGATGTCAGATCTTGGCATTATAGACAGTTGTTAACTGCCATGTGGATGCTGGGAATTGAACTCAGGTCCTCCAGAAGAACAGTCAGTGCTCTTAACTACTGAGCCATCTCTGCAGCCCAACCCATGTCTCTTTATGAAAACACATTGGACAAAAGCAAGTTATACAAAATATCTCAACTGATTCAGTAAAATTGTCAAATCCATCAAACTTCAACCTATACTTCTCTAGTCAACCACTATTCATTTACTTACCTGTTAGGCTTCACTTTAAGATGTGTGAACAGAGAAAAGTCAGAAAGCCTGGGTGAGCCTTTCCTTCATTTCTTTTATATCAGCAGTAGAGGGCTTTGATGTATTTCTCTTCTGATTAAAACTGTGTTTTTTCCTACACTTTTTGTAGGGCCAGATTATATTGCTATCAGTTTTGTTTATACTTTATTGGCTACTATAAACTGAAACTGCAACATTCCCTCCCCCATCATGGGATCAGAACTTCCCAGCAGCACTCACTGAAGCTCCTGCTGCAGCTGTACAAGGCATTCCCTTTGTTGCTCTGTCACTCAGTGTCAAAAAGCTGGGATTCATAGTGCTTCATTTCTGCTGTGGTATATTCTAGTCTTTTCCCCACAGTGGCTAGAGATCCCCCCTCCACTCTTTGACAAGGACAGAATCCAGAAGTGTAAAGACCCCTGTTGAATCCTTCTAGCAAGGCCTGTTCCTCCCTCAGGATAGTCTTTTGTTAGTTTTGGCTCAACCTTTGTCCTCCCTCACAGGGCTTGCACAAGTCTTCTTGCAGCTGTTGTATTTCCTCACTTCTCCCTGTAGAGTCTTTTAGATCATCTCAGGCATGGTGAGTGAAAACCTCCAGGATGGTGTCCCTGGGTCTCAAGCTCTGGAAGATACCCAAGCTCACCTTTCTGGCCCTCTTAACAGTCTCCCCTCTATACTAACAAATCCGTTGTTGTTGTTTGTTTGTCTCTTTGTTATTGTTTTGGTTTTTCTTGATAGGATTTCTCTGCATAACAGCCTTGGCTGTCCTAGAACTTGTTTTGTAGACCAGGCTGGCCTGGAACTCACAGAGATCCTCCTGCCTCTGCCTCCTGAGTGCTGTGATTAAAGGCTTGTGGCCATCACTGCCCAGCTGTTATTGGTGTTTTTAAAGGAAAAAATTCTTTTCTTTTGACTCACAGTAGCAGAAGCTTTCAGCCCATTATGAACAAGGAATGAGGAAGCAGCTTAGTAGTACATAGTGGAGGCTGTTCATGTCACAAGGACCATGTGAAACATGACAGGGAATGACCCAGGAACAAAATACCTACAAAGATCATTCCCAGTGACCTACTTACTCCAACTAGGCCCTCATCCTACTGCCTCTAATTTTTAGCATATCTTTAAAAAAAAAACAAACCAACAATTCACTATACAGCTCTGGCCAGCCTGAAACTCCCTATGCTGAACACACAGAGGTTAGTTTGCCTCTGACAATGGAGCTCTAAAATTAAAGGCAAGCACCACCATTCCTGGCCATGGCTCTTTTTTGTTTGTTTGTTTTGTTTTGTTTAGATTTTATGCCTGTGCTCACTTTTTTGTATGGGGAATGCATATACACATGCATGCAAGTGTCTGGAGGCCAGAGGACAGCCTCGGATGTCATCCTCAAAAAATGTTCCCATCCTTAGAGACAGGTTCTTTCATTGGACTGAAACTCAGCAATTCAGCCAGAGAGGCCAGAGAGCCCTGGAATCTTTCTGTCTCCTCCTCCCACTCTGGGATTATGGGCTCATACATCACCACGATGGGCATTTTTGTGTCAGTTCTGAGGATCAAACTCAAGACTTCATGCTTGTGAGGGCAACCACAGTACCAACTGAGCTGTCTACCCAGCCCTTGGTTTTGTCCTTCTAGGCCACCACACTCAAGCTAGCAACATTTGTAAGCAAGCATTTCCCTTTCTTTAACTTTAGAATGATTTGAGGGGAGTAAGGACAGGTTAGGTGCTTACAGAATCACCAACTGGCCTTTCTTTTCTGAATGCAGTTCTGTTTGTAACGTTTGGTTCGCATGATAAACTATGCATAATAATAGATCTCATTGAAAATATGACAATGATATTTTCATTTGTATACAGAATTATTTTGAGCACATTCTTTGTCCACTACCCTGTTTTTTTCCCCTCCCACTCCTGCTGAACCCCTTCCTCTTTTCAGCTAGTTTCTCTACTTCCAAGTTTGGGTTTTGCTTTGTTTGGTGACTCAAGGAGTTTAATGAAGGTTGCTTAAAAGACTAAGAGCTTGGGTAAGGAGTTCTTTTACAGAAACACAATCTACTCACCAGTGCCTGAAGAAGACTCCCCAGTCTCCAGCAACTGTTAACTGCCTATAGAGCCTCAGGGAGGGTTGAGCCTAGTAAATCCATCCCCCAGGGAACTGTAAATCCTAAGAAAGGGATGGGGCTTTGTGAGCACCCCACTCTCAGAAAGGAACACTGGCAGGCCCAATCATAGGCAGGTTTTATTCTGGTAATCACATTTGCTGGGAGCCACAGTTTCCCAGTCTTTCCTCTTCCTGGTTCTTAAATTGTTTCTTCCTCCTGAGACATTCCCTAAGCCATGGAGGACAGTATAGATGCCCCATTATGGAATGAGTGAATAAGATTATTTAATTATCTGTGTACATCACTTGCTTTTGTGCCTATTCATTCTGAGATTTTATTTTCTCTGAATTTGCTCAAGCAATTTCCTCTTACAGGTTTTTATTTGTTTGTTTGTTTTTAAAACAGGATCACACTATCCAACTCTGGCCATCTTGGAACTCTATACTACACGAGGCTGACCTTGAACTCACACAAATCCACTTGCTTCTGCCTCCTGAGTGTTGAGATTGAAGGCATGTGCCAGCACACCTGGCTTCTTTCAGGTTTTAGACTGGGCTCTTCCTTCTCTTTTTATCTTTTTATTGATATTTCTGAGCTTCGAACACCTCTCCTTTATTATTGAAACAAAGTCTCACCCTGTACCCCAGGCTAGCCTGGAACTTACTATATAGCCAGGGCTGTTGGACTCAAACTCAGAGAGATGAATCTGCCTCTAGACTGCTAGAACTAAAGGTGTGCACTACCACATCTGGCTCACTATTACTTTTTGCACAGTTAAACAAATTATCTATTACTATTCTTTTCCCCTAGAGCCCTGTTCTCCTAATGAGTCAGATTTTCTGCTTCCTGGATGTCATATCTTCCTCTTTCTTGTTTTAGTCTCTAAGTTTAGTGGAGTATGTCCTCTGGTTGCTTCCTGAGAATGAGTGATAGACAAAATGTATTTATTCTACCTTAACACTCAATTGACATATTAGCTGAAGAATTCTATGTTGGAAATTATAGTCAGTATGAATTTTAAAGCATGAACTCATTGTCTTTCATCTTTACTGTTTTTTTAGAAGTTCAGTATCAATGTTATTCCAGATCTTTTGTGTCAAAGCTTTGACTCCTTTCACCCTTTAGAAGTGTGTTAAGCTCTGTTACTTAATTCTATTATTCTGAAATTTCAGTATTATGTCTTTATGGAAATGCTTTATACTTTATGAAGAGAGAATTTTCTCTGATTTTTCTGAGTATGCTAATTGGAGTAGAAGGATAGTAATTGTGCACAAAGGTTTTACTCCTGCATTGTATCTGTTTTCTTCACATTCTCTTTTTCTGCTTAGCTGCTTTAGTCTCTGGATTTTACATTGGGACTGTCCTTGAACTATTTCAAGTCATTGATGATTCATTTCTACTTAGTATAAGGCCCTAAAAAGTTGACCAGATATCCAGCCTGCTAGGAAGAGAGATTGGTCTTTGGTGTACAGAAAGATGGCAAGATGCTTTTTAATTTTTTAAATTATTTGATAATTTCCTATAATGGACTTTGATCATATCCACCCCTAATATCAACCCCCAATTCCTCCCAGGTCCACTTCCTCACCCCTGCAACCCCCAACCTCATGTTCTGTCTTAACATTGGTGAGTTTTTATGTATGTGAGTATTTTGCCCACATGTGTTTTTTCCACATGCATGAAGTGCCCATGAAAGTTGGAAGAGGGTGTCAATTTTCCCAGAATTAGAGTTACATAGGTTTGCTACTTGTCATGTAGGTACTGGGAACCAAACCTAGGTCTCCAAGAACCATAAGTACTCTTAACTGCTTGCCAACTCTCCAGTTTCAGTTGTTATTGTTTTGTTTTGTTTTTTAATAACTCCCGAACTCTGATTTGTGCTGTCTATATACTCCTGGATGTGGTGCCATCACTGGGGATTGATTAACCTTTCAGGGGCCATACCCTTAAAGAAAACTGATACTCCCTCCCCTAGAAGCTGTCAACTGTCCATAGGCCCTAAGTTAGGAATGCAGGCTTATTCCCACTTCATACTAGAATGTTGACTCGATTGATCTTGTACAGGTCTTGCAAAGTTGAATAGAGTAACTATGGTGAGTTCATGGGTGCATCAGTTCATCCGGTCCAGAAGTCCCTGTTTCACTCCCATCCTTCTCAACCTCTGGCTCTTACAATTTTTCCATCTACCTCCTCTTCTGCAATAGCCCCTGAGCCTTGTGGAAGGAGTGTGATACCTAGGTCTCAGTTGTAGCTGACTCTTTGCACTTTGTCCAATTGTGAGTTTCTGTGTTAACCACCATTCACTACACAAAAAATTCCCTATTATCTTTAATAAAGAGGATTAATTTATGGGTGGAGATGTATAAACTTAGTGAAAGCTTGAAACTATGTCCATTTTGCAGAATAATAATGGGTTCTCCTCTGGGACCTGTGAGTTTCCTAACCATAAGTTCTTGACTAGATTTACAGTGCCATAAATGTGTTTTCCATAGAGTGGTCTTAAATCCAATCAGAAAGGACTTGATTTGGTTATGGGGATAACAACTCTACTACTATTGCAACCATAGGTATGGGCAAGATGCCTATATATTTAGTTAACAGTAGTTATTTTTTTCCAAAATAGTTCAGTAATCTAGAGAAGGATATGTATTTATTGTGTTTATGTGTGTGTACATGTTTGTGTACATGTGCATATGTAAGCCAGGAGTGTCTGTGCTGTTTAGTTTTCTGTCAGCATGACAGACACTAGAGTTATCTGGAAAGAAGAACCTCAAATGAGAAATTGTGGTCATTCAGACTGTCAGTAGAAATTCTGTAGGGTGTTTTCTTGATTGATATTGGTTGGCTCAGCCCATGGTGGGATCAGGTGGGGGAATGAGAGGAAGTGCCTACCTTGGTCTGTTGTAAATGGTTCTGGCCTGGACTTTCCAGGCCTAGCCTCGAGGTTCGGCCCCACAGACCCACAGTTTCGCAGTCCCAGAGAGTCACACAAATGCTTATATTATTTTTACGCTGATTGACCTGAGGCCCAGGCATATAACTTGCTAGCTCCTTCATCTGAACTCAACCCATCTTGTTCACCCATGCAGCTTGGTACCTTTTCTCAGAGCAGCATTTCCTCTGCATCTCCTGGCAGCTCTGGTGACTCTGGCATCTGTGTCTAGCGTCTGTCTCTGCTCTGAGATGTTCCCAAATTTTCTTAGCCTGGTAGCCTCGCCCACACTTCCTGTTTGCCTTTGGCCAATCAGTTTTTATTAGACCCATAGGCGAGACAAATATTTACATTATCAGCATAATCCCACTACATTGGTCAGGTGGTCCTGGGTTGTATTAAAAAAGAAGCTAAGCAAACCATAGTGGTGCAAGCCAGTAAGCAGCACTCCTCCATGGCTTCTGCTTCAGTTCCCACTTCCAAGTTCCTGCCTTGAGTTCTTTGACTTCCCTGAGGTGTAGTTAGTTCCTCAGTCACTGGCTACTTTATGTTTGAAACAGGGACTTTCTGACCCAGAACTCACCAATTAGGTTGAGGCTCACTGTGTAGCCCAGGTTGGCTTCAAACTCAAAGAGATCTGCTTGTCTTATGAGTTCTGGAGTTAGAGGCATGAGGCATCATGTCTAACTTTGTGTGTGTGTGTGTGTGTGTGTGTGTGTGTGTGTGTGTGTTTGTATAAGTGCATGTATACATGTATAGAGGTGCACTGTCTCCTACTCCTCTTGGAGTTGGAGTTACAGGTACACATGCGATATTTGAGTTGTTACATGGTACTAAAACCTGAACTCCAGTATTCATCGTTGTGCAGCAAGTGCTTTTAGTCTCTGAGCTACCTCTCTAGCTCCACACTAATTTATTTTATGAAACAAGGTCTTGTGTAGCCCAGATGAGCCTCAAACACACTATGTAACCAATGATGACCTTAAACTTCAGATTCTCCTCTCTATCTCCCAAGTGTTCGGATTGTAGGCATAAGCCACATGGCCAAGTTGATATCATATTGGGATCAAACCCAGGACATTGTATCTGCTAGGCAAAAATTCTACCAACTGAGCCATATCCTCAGTTCACAGAAAGATAGTTTAATTTTTATATCTGGGACATCATAATCCTGACTGTTTATATTCTAGAAACTGCATATGAGAGGTAAAATCCCTGATATTTATCTTTTCCGTCTTTTTCCTCCCTTCCTTTCCTCCTTCCTTCATTTGTCCCTGATAGCATCTCACTATAGTAGAGGCTGGCCTGGAACTCTCAGTGTTCCTCCTGCCTCAGTTTCCTCATTGCTAGGATTAGAGGATTGTGATGCCCTGACTGGTTTGGCTTCTTTTCAGTGCAGCATTCTCTATTACCCCTGTTTGTTTCCATATCTTGTCTCATCATATTTAATTTTTATGGTTCTTATGAACATAGATCAGTTATATATGTATATATATTTATTTGACGGTTTGAATGAGAAATGGCCCCCACAGGCTTAGATTTTTTTATATGAGCACTTGGTTCCCTGTTGATGGTGCAGTTTGGGAAAGTTCTAGAACCTTTATGAGATCCAACCTTGATGGAGGAAATATACCACTGGGCATGGACTTGGAGAATTTATAGCTTTACCTTACTTCTAGTTCATGTTTTCTACTTTGTGTTTGCAGTTGAAAGTATGATCATCCAGCTTCTTGCTCCAGTCACCTGCTGCCAAACTTTCCCAGCCACTATGGATTCTCCTTCTGAAACTATAAGCCAAAGCAAAATCTTCCTTTCATAAGGCACTTTTATTAATGATGTTTTAGCACAAGAATGAAAAGTAACTGATACAAAATAATAATAGATTCCACTATGGTATTTTCTTTTTTAAATATTTATTTAATTTTATTTTATGTGAATTGGTGTTTTGCCTGCATGTATAACTGTGTAAAGGTGTCAGATCTTGGAATTACAGATAGTTGTTAGATGCCATGTGGATGCTGGGAATCGAACTCAGGTCCTCCAGGAGAACAGTCAGTGCTCTTAACCACTGAGCCATTTCTCCAGCCCGATATTTTCATACATGGATGTATAATATACTTTGAGTGTACTCACTTCCTTACCTTCTCTTCTTCTCCTCCCATTTCTACTGATCCCCTTCTTTCCAACCAACTTTCATGACTTTTTGTTTGGTTAGTCTAGTGTTTGCAAGACAGGGTCTCACTATGTAGCTTTGGCTGTCCTAGAACTTACAATGTAGACCAGGCTAGCCTTAAACACAGAAAGGGATTAAGGAATTGTACCATCATTTCCAAGCTGTGGCACAAAACTATAATCCCACCATTTGGGAGGAAGAAGCAGGCTTATCTTTGTGAGTTCTAGGCCAGCCTAGTCTACAGTGTTCCAGGACAGCCAACGTTACACAAAGAAACCCTGTCTTAAAAAAAAAAAAGACAAAAAAATGTATATCATTTTGTATGACCCAGACCTAATGAAGCTCAGCAATTCAGCTTGCTTACAAGGGCATGAGTGATGGGTTATTCATAGGCACACGAGCAGCTTACAAATGGCTACACCACTGAAAAAAATCTCTCCCAGCAACCATTAACTTCCAATGGCTTCTCAGAAAGATGGAACCTTATGAGTCTATCTCCAATTTCTACTTATTTATTTTTAGTCTATTTTTAAAACTTTTGATAAGAAACATGCAGAAATGAACAAATCATAATTGTACTATTCAATTAATTTCTACAAACAAAACCAGTGGTATGGTGAGCATTCAAACATCTCTGGTTCAGTTTCTACAAGTAATAAACTTTTTTGATGAAGCAACATACATAAAGCACTATGGCGTGTAATGAATAATTTACTGGTGCTAGCTAATCTCATTAAGTCACCTAACTTTCTAAATGGTGCTTTAATGTGAGAGTTGTTTCTTGGTTTCAAGGAAGGTACAGTCTATATTTCAGTTTTCTCATTTTCTATTTATTTATGTTTACTAATTTGTTTTCTAAGGCAGGGTTGCACTGTGTAGCATGGTCTGCCTGCAAACTCAGAGAAGTGTCAGCCCCTCCAAGTACTAGAATAACAAGCATGAGCCACTATAGGGCACCTTTCCCTTATGGTTTTGGGTGTGGTTTTTGTAGTTCACAATTCTGTTACATTTTGTAATGTGAAGGATAAGGATCGATCCAAAGCCTTGTGCACACCAAGCAATTGTTCTAATATTGAGCCGTTTAACTCTTAAATAAAATAAACAATGGTTTGGGTACAATGAGAACAGAAAGAAATTTCTTAAACATCAAGAGTATCAAACTAAAGAGTGAAGAGTATAAAAAAGCCAACAGGGTGCACAGGTGATGTGAAAGGGATGAGTAGTGGTGGTGTGTGTGGGAAAGCCATTGGCAAGGATTATAGTCAAATTGTTTCCACTAATTACAGGTGGTGAAGCTTGCCTATAATTCCGTTTTGGAGGCCGAGGCAGGAATATCACAAGTTTGAGGATAGCCTGAGCTACACAGCAAAATCCCCTCAGCAAAAGGCAGGAGGTGGAGAGAAGCTATTTCTCCTAAAATTCAGAAAGAAGAGTGACACAGATAGATATGTACTGTTGTGAATTGAAGATCCTGAAATGTTTTAAGAAAATAAGCCAGGCAGTGGTGGTGAATAACATTAATCCCAGCAGTTACAAAGAAGAGGCAGACAGGTCTCTGTGAGTTCAAGGCCAGTCTGGTCTGCAAAGTGAGTTCCAGGACAGCCAGGACTGTTATACCAAGAAACCCTGTCAAAAAATCAAACCAAAACAACAGCAACAACAACAACAACAAAAAACAAAACCAGAAGAAGAAGTAGAAAAAAAAGAAAGTGAAATAAACTATACATATCTAAAGGAATGAAGAAACCAGGCATTGTGGTGCAAATCTTTAATCGCAACACTCAGGAGGCAGAGGCAAATGAATCTCTGTGAGTTCCACACCATCCTAATTTACAAATTTGAGTTCCAGAACAGCCAGAGCTACATAAAACTGTCCTGTCTTAAAATAAATAAACAACAAATAAAATAAGAAAGAAAAATATACTTATTTGCAGTTATATGATTATATGCATTCAAAATCTAAGAAATAAAATTTAATTTTTTTACATTCTGTGGTTTGCCCTCTCTTCTCTTCTCCCAATCCCTCTCTACCTCCTCCTTTTTGCCCCCCATCCCCATTCACTCCTAAATTTCTCTACAGAAAGGAGCAGGCCTCCCATGGATATCGACCAAACACGACTTTATCAGATTGCAGTAAGATTGCTTACCTCTCCTCCTATTAAGGCTGGACTACACAGAGTTGTCAACTATTAAGACTTGCCTAGCATTTCTGCTTGCAAGCTTCCTTTGGAAATCTGCTGAAACAGGCTATTTCCTCACCCTACACCTCACAGCAAAGCATCTATCCCAGAATGAACTAGCCACAGTATTAAATGCTGATAGATCCTGTAGCAATTTCAAGGGGGTTGAGATGAGACCCAGACTAGAGATATAACTTTGCATTTTTCTAAATCAGAACAGAGAAGTCCTTTTCTCTTGAACTGAATTTTCTTTTTCTTTCTTTTTTTGTTTGTTTCTTTCCTTTTTTTTGTATTGAGACAGGGTATTCTGTAGTCCAAGGTGTAACCAAGGTTGATCTTAAATTGCAGATCCTCCTGGGTCTGCTTGCCACATTCTGGAATGTATCATTACACTAGCTTTTTTCTTCAGCTTCTAACCTATAACGTAAGGACACTAGAAAGCCTGTTGTGTTTACCAAAAAAGATTCTTGGTGGCACATGCTGTCAATCCCAGTGCTCGGGAGGCAGAGGCAGGTGGATCTCTGTGAATTCGAGGTCAGCCTGGTCTACAGAGCTAATTCCAGGACACACAGGACTGTTACACAGAGAGAAATTCTGCCTTTAAAAACCCAAAGACTCTTAGAGAATAAAGCTGTATAGAGAGAAGCTGAGATGAGAGATTAAGACATAGAGTGTGAACCAAGATAGTACTTGGGTTCCTGGATCTAGTTTGGACTGAGGTTTGCCCTGTGTGAATATATAAATCAATTTCATTGTGTTCTTAAACTTATTCAAATTGGATTTCTGGCACTTGACAAAACAATCCCAACAAATACAAGTTAGATGAGAGATCATCAGAATCTCATGGTTTTCTTCTCATATTTTAATATATTACATATATAATATACTTGAACGTTATAAAATATCTTCCATTTTTAAAGTTATAAGAAAAGAGATTTACTTTTTGTTTTAAGTTTGTGGGATCAAGTCTGATACTGGCCAGTATTAAGGTATTAATCTCTCCTTTGTTTTGTTTCTAACATTTATTATAAAGCATTTCAAACATGGTGAAAAGATTGAATTAGAGTGAACACTGACATAACTACCACCATTTCTGCTTATAATTTTATTATTCTATAGCAATTTCTTTCCCTTATCCAAGCAATAACAGACTAAGTATCACATTCTCACACGTGAAAGGAGTGTATGTGAAACACTAAAGGCACAGATAAAAATTTGAGAAAAGTCTGCTCTTTCTAGACAAAGAACCAGCTAAGAAGTAACCTAGTAACACAGAGAATTTTAGAGCTGATAAACTCTAGCCAATTTTTTTTTCAAGGAAAAATTCCCACGCTCTACTAGTGGATGAGTTAGAGAGTTCTAGACTTACATTTCTGGAAGTTTATGAGAGTCCTAACTATTTGTGTTCATCCTTAGCTCTCAGTGAAGACCCTGTAAGGAGCCTGGTCTCCCCTCCCGTAGCTTAGCATAAGTCAGTGGAGACCTAGTAGAGAGTGAAGACTTTCATAACTCTCTCAGTGGTAACAGGCTGCCTGCCCTCTCATCTGTCACTTTAGAACCTTTGCTAAAGTATAATAACAGCTTGGTGTCATCGTAGTGTCCCAAAGGTGTTAGAGCAAGTATAACTGAAACTTTGGGAATATATAAAATTATCACAGGGCTCTGAAAGTTTTTAGGTTTGCTGCTTTTTGGGTTTGTTTTGAGACAAGGGTTGTATGGAGCTGATGCAGTCTGGTCTGGCCTCAAATTTAACAGCTTCCTGTTTCAGCATCATAATGAATGTTGCGATTACCTCAAGCATGCGGGCAAAACTCCATTTTGATTGGCTATGACGTCACCCAAACCCTTTGTTATCCAGAAATGTGTCCCTATTTGGATTGGTCAGATCTGCTGTCAGTTATGAGGGAGTTATTATCTCCCTGTATGGAGGGAGGGGTTTGAAATACAACTAGTCTTATGTTCTCAGTGCTATCGTGGTTACAATTGGCAACGGAGGTGTTTGCGAAGGTCTCTGTGATCCTCAAGGTTTGAGAGCTCGATCGATCACATGAATGATGAAACGAAATAATTTTTGTTGATCCTCCAGTGACTGTAATTTAATAAGCCTTCTGAAAGTTGTTGTCTTTAGAAATTAGGAAGATGGGCCAGATTTAGGGCCTGTAAGTGGAGTCTGATTTTGAGGTAACTTTTGATTCTCACTGTTGTACTAAATGTCAATATCAAATGCTTAAAGGGGGTAATGTTAGAAGCTATAGCCTTATTGGTGACCTCCCCTGAACCCTCTCATTCACTTACATTTAATCCTGACCCCTCCCCATCTCCCGCCCGTTTCCACAGCCTCCTCCCTCTCCCTCCTATCTCTTTCCCTCTTTCCATCTTTCCCTCCCCTCCTTCAACTCCTTCCTCTCTCACCCTCTTCTTCCAACCGTCCTCCTCACCTTCCTCCTCCCTTACCCTTTCTCAGTCCTCATCCTTTCTTCCCTCTTCCCTCACCCTCTTCTCTAATCCCCTCCTCCCTCAACCCATTCTCCCTTCCTCACCATCCTCCCTTCCTCTCCCTCCTCCCT